>CAKAOI010049719.1:0-14890 GCA_916701655.1 Sebastiscus albofasciatus
TCACAATGATGTCCAACTTGTAAGGATCATGCATTTGTGGGATGAGCAGCACAGCTGATTATGTGGGGAGCGCCCAAGAAAAATTTGCCAAAATGCTCTGCCAATGGTAAACAGTGTATTCTCCTATTGGTGTTGACTCTTGTTTTGAGTTGTTTGGTGGATTGGATGATTGAACTCTCGATCAGTAACAAGGAACAAACAAGACATATTGGCTATTTTACACTTTATTCATTTAATCCACCGTCAGGAGCCTCAGTAGCGGTGGAAGATCCATACGCAGCCACAACAGCCTGACACCTCCTCCTCATGCTGGTCACCAACCTGGTCACACGTTGCTGTAGGATGGCGTTCCATTCCTCAACCAGGATTGGCTGCAGGTCAGCCAGCGTGGTTGTGTTGGTCACTCAAACACGTACAGCACGCCCAAGCTGATCCCACAAGTGTTGAATTGGGTTGAGGTGTGGACTCTTGGCAGGCCGTTTCATTTTCTCTACTCCCACATTGTGGCTCTGTGGGGGGGGCGTTGTCATCTTGGAGGATGAAGCTAGGTCCCAGATTGTGGAGATATGGGATCACCACTGGCTGCAGAATCTCATCCCGATATCTCATTGCATTGAGATGGCCTTCAATGATGACAAGCCTTGTTTTGCCAGTGAGGGAGATGCCGCCCCACACCATGACACTGCCCGCAGCAAAAGCTGTAACTCCATCAGTGCAACAATGTTGAACAAATCCTGTAATTTGTTATCACATTTGCTCAAAGTTACCGACAGCAGATTTAATACTTTGTGAGAAATAAATACGTGAGAGCTTGAGTCATTGCTGCTGGTGGTTCTTGGAGCTGGGAATAGAGGAGGCTTATTTGTAGTGATGTTAGGTGCTGTGCCGAGGCTTCGGAGCGCGTGTCGAGTAATCCAGGAAGTTTCCTGCGATGTGCGTATCGAGGCTTGTATCGTTTTAGACCAATTACGTCATTGATGACGTCCGAAGCCTCGCTGCCCAGCCATACCGCTGACTGGTTCATGAAGTGGTTCAGATCTTCACTGGTTGAACCAATGCCACTTTCCAGAAGTGACACAGAACACTAATATTACCCCTCCTGCAATTATTATATTATATTACACTACACTACAATACAATTATTGACCAAAGGATTGGTTTACACACATAAGATGCATTACTCACAAAACAATTACAATGCTCCCAGTAGAGCACTTACACTTACACACCAAAAACTGACAAACTGACAATAACCTGATATTTTCAGGTGGATTTTCATTTAATTCTCACTGTGCAATATCATTTTCCACTTGTGCAATTTTGTTAATAGTCTGTTTATTGTCAATACTGTATATACTGCTCCTATTTGTATACTTCCTATCTTTATACTTGGTTCATATTTTGTTACACTTTGTTTAGCTGTTTTTTACTGTGTTAGCTGATGCATCTTGTTTTCTGCACTATCCCCTTTGCTGCTGTACACTGGCAATGTCCCCACTGCTGGACTAATGAAGGAATATCTGATCTTATCTTATCACATGGTTAAGATCATATCTGCCTATTTTACACTCTTTGACCACCAGGTGGTTTCGTGCACATGAAGCCTCGAGCAATGAACCCTTTAAAGAACCAATTAGCTGGAAAGCTTCAAAGCTTCACGAGGCTTCAGCTCGCCATCACTACTTATTTTCATGCTGCGTCATAACAGAGGGATTAGTTGATCCTGGTAAGTCCCTGCTCAAACCGGTTTGGGGATTTTGTAAGTTTTTTTCTAGTGTCAAATTTTTCCTTTTTTCAGGTTTTTGTCCATCTCAATGTTTTTTTGTTTTTTTCATGTCATTGTGTTTCTGTTTATTTTATTATTTCACCCTGACTCCTCCATCTCCAACCCTGCCAGTGGGGATTATGATGTTTCTTACATCTACTTGAACCACACGTCACACCTGCTGGGGTGCACATCCTCCATTTGGGAGGATTTCGTTAACTTGTATTTGTTGACTCATATACCTAGTCAGTAATGTGCTGTCACGCAACAAATATTTACATGTTTCAACGAAACCATTTTACCTGAAAAAATCACTCTACCCTGGAGGAGTGTTCTTCTATTTGCTTTTTTCCTTAAGGGTATAAGCAAATGAAGACCAGGAAGGTACTTCTTTGAAATCTGCAGCACTAAGACACAAGCGAAGACAAAAACTGTCCTTCCTTTGAATTTGAAATTAATATTGATATGTCATACAAAATCATCTCTTGAGTGTGTCCTTTTATAATTACATCTGATTACATTTAGATAAATGAGTGAACATGAGTACAGAGCAGATAAGTTAAGTTAAAAAGTATTTTTTTCAGGCTCATTGTATGCTGAAGTATGTGTTAACAATATTTGCAAACTTTCAAATTACAAAAACAACCATATTATAAACAGCAGACATCCTTGTTGGTTAGTTTTACTTAAATTTAGCAACACTGTTGTTTGGACAAACAAGACATTCAGCACATGCAAATTATTCAGACGGGAAAGCTGTGAGTTGAGTTGAGCCAATCAGAAACAAGATACGCCATTTCTTCAGAATGTTTGACATGTTGCTTTAAAACCGATGGGACAAGTCATGAAGGTAGTTGAGCTGACAGACAAGATGACAGAGGTAAAGACAGCCGGCCTCATCTTCATCTGTTTTTCAATGCTTCACGGTAAGGAAGAAAGAATTTTGACAAACTATTAAATTAGCAAAATAAAAAAGATTAATGGAAGATGATCTGTTAGAAGCTGGTAGATAGTCAGCTGAAAGACACGCTCACACCGCAAATGAGACACACACACTTGTCATTCACATTCGTGAAAAAAACTCTGTGTCCCATTCCTCATGAAAACAGTATGTTTCTTGCCTTTTCTTGGCATGGCTATTTTCCACGGTCATTGTCAAATCTGGTGTGTGCTTGCTAGACTGCTAACATCACCTAATGTTACGGCGTCACTGATGTAACCAAACTCGGCAGCAGCGTAACTCGTTTAATTGACAGCTGATTGGCAAATAATCAGTTTGTGTCAGAAAGGGGGCGGGATGTCTGTGAATTGGATAGGATAGAAATGTAGGTTTACCAAGTGACTTAGCGAGCGAGCGACTCAGAAACGGGTCATGAGCTACGGGCCGCGATCTACTGGTCGCTATCGACGTGTTGGAGACCCCCGCCGCAGGCTATGTGTGGATGCAAGTTTTGAAAATGGATCAGTGCATGTACTGTGTAGCTGATATGAAGCATTTTGTTGAACAGTTCATGAAGTCTAATTACCCCATTCTGAACAGCATACAAAGAAAGATTTGCCTTTGAGCAAATACAAATAAAAGAAAAATCCATTTATTTGATCAATCTCATGAATTTAGATTTCTTCTTTCTCTTTTTGAACTCAGGTTTTGTTGCAGCGTTGAACTGCTCCAGCCCAACTCCTAAATCTTTGTTTGATGCACTTGAGAAGGAACTATTTCCTAGAAAACTACTGCGACCTGTAAAAAGCTTTTCAGATACAATGAACATAACCATCTCTTTGACTTTGGACGGAATTTTAGGAGTGGTGAGTCCATGAGCTGCACAAAAATCTAGTCGTGCTTGATCATACACATGCATAACATTTTCAACTAAGTATATTGTAAGTGAATTTTCCATCATTAATAGTCATAAATATGTCTCATCCCTAGAATGAAAAAGCCCAGGCCTTGACAACACTCCTATGGCTACACCTGGTAAGTTTTCAGAGCACTGACAAAACATGAATTTGTAGCCTAAATACATTAATTAATACCAAAATGTGTAATGATTAAATGGTTCAAAGAAGAAGGAGCATGATTGCCCTCAAATTTGGCTTAGTTAAATAATATATCTATGAATGTATATGTATAATGAATTTAACTTGCATTACATCAACCTTGGGGCACCGCCCTTTGAAAAGGGAAAACTGAACAATTCAATAATTTAGTCTCTATTCTGAAAGTTGCTACTTACACTCACCGGCCACTTTATTAGGCACACCTGTTCAATTGCTTGTTAACACAAATACCTAACCAGCCAATCACATGGCAGCAACTCAATGCATTACGTCATCTAGACGTGGTGAAGACGACTTGCTGAAGTTCAAACCGAGCATCAGAACGGGGAAGAAAGGGGATTTAAGTGACTTTGAACGTGGCATGGTTGTTGGAGCCAGACGGGCTGGTCTGAGTATTAAACTGCTGATCTACTGGGATTTTCACCACAACCATCTCTAGGGTTTACAGAGAATGGTCCGAACAAGAGAACATATCCAGTGAGCGGCAGTTGTGTGGACGGAAATGCCTTGTTGATGTCAGAGGTCAGAGGAGAATGGGCAGAGAGGTTGGAGATGATAGAAAGGCAACAGTAACTCAAATAACCACTCGTTACAACCAAGGTATGCAGAATACCATCTCTGAACGCACAACACGTTGAACCTTGACACTAGCTAGGTGTACCTAATAAAGTGGCCAGTGAGTGTATACCAAGTTTGTGTGAAAAAAAAAAGAAAAAGAAAAGAAAAATCTGTGCCAAAAAAAGCTCAAACACACATGACTTAATAACGCATCTGTACATCATACAGAATATTTATTGTATGTCCTCAAAATACACAAGAAACCATAAGACAGAACACCGGGTAAGAAAAACCCTTCAGGGTCATGTAAGGAAAAGACCCCGACTGTTAACCATCCTGAACTTTAGTTTCAGACTGGTACATATCAAACAAAAGGCCTTCTCCTGGGAAAAATGAACGCTGAGCTTTGATTTAACAACTCAAACACCCACTAAATAAATAAAAGATCTGTTTTTTCTTACACCCGTAACAGTACCTGTCAGCCAAAAAAGTCCCATCGGCATCCTCTTTTGTTAAATTTACCCAAAATATTTCACACATTTCAGAAATGCTGAACACTCTTCTTCTCTTTCTGACATCATAAAAGGGAGTTTCTTCCTCTCGCAGGGCTCGATCTGTTCTACAAATCCGTCCCCCCCCCCTCTCCCCTGATGGCAAATTGATCATGATTTCCTTTCAGTCATATTCTGTAGTAGTTTCCTAAACCAACTGGATCTATTAAATCTGCTTTTGGCATGTTCCGTTGGCCCCTGTAAGCAGAAAATGAGCCGACACAACAAAGCTTTTCTTTACGTTGCAGCCAGCAAGCCGGTCGGCAAAACCTGCTGCAGCACTTTATTCTGGATTTGGTCAAAATGTTTTTTTTTGTTTTCCATTGTATCATGAGAACTTTGACCTCAGTGATTTGTGCTCAGCTCACTCCAGCCTTTATACTTTATACAGCGTCAAAAGATGGGAACAAAAAACTGCCAAATGATGTTGCATCTGTATGAAATGATGAGGTGGCGTGCTTTAATCCTTACAGCTGGGTGTGCAATGTCATTTAAAGTTTTTGTATGTATGTATGTGGAATACAGATAATGAGTTTGCAAGTGGACTTAAAAATAAATTCAATAATAGAAATACATCTTTTAACACAAGTTGTCGGTGAGTGGGGTGAGTTTAAAGCCACCATGTGCAGAATTTCTGTGTTATGATACTCCCTTTAAAAGTTGATCTGATCCATGAGGAGATGGGAGATGATGACTCTCTATGCCAGTGTTGTTTCGTATACAACCACTGGGGGCGCTGAAATAGAATTCTACACGTAACAGCTTTAAAAGGATTGACGTTTTTAACTCAAAATCAGATGCAGTCTTGGAAATCTAGAATAACGCCTGCACACTGAAGGCCTCAGTATGCTTCAAGCAGCGTGCTTGTCGGATTGTCTAACAGTCTGAAACACCCTTGCAATCTTTGTGAAACAGACAATCTGTCAATCAAAGCCACTGTACGCAGCGAGGCCAGGTGTGCGCAGGTGTGCGCTGGTGAACAGCAGGGCTTGTGTACAACTGAGTTCAACACCACCGACGGGACGGAACGCCTTTGGCGGGAGATGTCTACGAAAAGGCAGATTTACTAGTATAGGCAATATCTTGAGATTCCAATTAGATCTTTAAAGGGGCCGTACACATGCCGCGTCTAAAACACGTGGGAAAACGCCAGCCGTGCCGCTTTCATAATTTTATCCAAAGTGCTTGGGAGGTTGCGCTCCTGTTGAGGCCTGCCGTTACTAAGCAACCAAAACCTGTGTGCTGAGATGACGATGATGAAGTTGCGGTAATTTAGCAGTAAAAGCCTCACTGACTAAACTAAACAAAGTCAAAACATAAATGAATGGATTTCCAGCACCGTAAATCCCTCACTGCAACATTACTGTTTGATTTCTCGGTGTCGGTCTGGCTGACCTTTCAACAGGATGTTGTGCTGTCTTCTGACAGAAAGAGCGAAGCAGTAAAATAGTCTGTGGGACAGATGATAAAGCAAAGTGAAGATATCTACCATCTGTGATTGGTTGTTCCTTGTCACATGACATGCAGTGTGCGCTGCAGCGTTTCCAAAAGTTGAACTATTATCCCATTGTGCCCCGAAAAATAGCCGCTTATGCACGTTTGAGCACACCTCCCGCGCATCTACACTGACAACAGTGGATTTGAGCGTGCAAAAGACCTGGCATGTGTACGGCCCCTCATCTTTCACAACGCTGGCTCTTTAAATATATTTGCAGTTTGTATTAAGTGTGCAGGCGTTTTCCAACAGGACTTCCACAATTTTCATTTTCAAAAGATGGGGTACAACTTCAACTGGATTGGGCAATAAAGCTACTGTATGCAAATTTTTACACGTACAAATGTTTTTTAAATTGTTTTTATTGCCATTGTGTGAACAGGTTGTAACCTAACCTAAAAAATTTGACTTTCTGTGACTTTCTGGGTTTACCTCTATCAGCCTGTAGACTGCTTTTAATGTGAAGAACCCGGGCTTGTTTTTCTGGGAATATCCAATGGATGTGATGTCATGCACGCTCGTGAGTGCTTTTACTCTCTTCAGCTCTGCTACAGGGCTAACAGTGTGCAACGATAGCTGATGTTCGTTAGAAATTGAGCCTGCTAACACCAAAAAATGACCAACCGCCCCCACCACAACTCAGACTCCAACACAAGCACAAAAAAAAACTAAATCTAGTGAAGCTCGTCTGGCAAAACAGATATGTGACCGACGTCGTGGGGGGGGGGAACTTCGACTGGGCCTTCCATTCATGGAGGGACCTTAGTTTGGTTTTGTGTATCAAAACGGACCCCGAGCTGACAAAATTCCTACTGGACAGCATGTGAAATACAGTGATATTGTGGTTTTAGCTGGCTGATAAATCACGTTCAGTCTCGTGTGTGTCGCATCACTGTTTTGACTGATGCTCGCTCGTGTCTACGTAGTGCGAGTGCGAGAGACAGGACGCCGACTGTCGTTGACCTAACGGCCACAGGTGTCGCTGTTAATAAACAATTTCTGATTCTTACATAGTGCCCCTTTTAACCCCGACCCAGTGCAAACCCCATTTTGTATTTTGCTATCCAAACCACCCTTCATTGACCAGCCGGGCCTCGAGCTGGATTCTAGCAGTGCTTCTGCAAGGCTGTTCTTTCATGGACTGGAATATAAATGTATCAGCACACCTGATGCTACTGCGGCAGTTTTTTGTTCCCGTTGAAATTATTCAGTATGACATTCGATTTCAATTCAAGTCCGTGACTAATGGAGTGTCCTTAGTGATGCTGTGACTCACTGTCACACAGATTCAGAGATATGCCTGTTGTGAAGTGCTTCAACACAGTCTCATTCTGCTGCTTTTCTTCTTTTTTTTGCCATTTCAAATACACACACACACACACACACACTCGCTCACACACACACGCACTCACACCTGCAAATTAAATTCAATAAATAAGACTTACAATGTTGTAAGGCAATGTTGACCATGCATTTGTCACAATGAACAACAAATCAGGAACATACATGGTAACAATATGCACATTCATTAAGAGCAACAAGGTCGCCACTCCCCACTTCTTTTTGTTGTTGTTTTGTTTTTTAGAAATCAAGTGAAGTTTTCAAGGCTTTCTGGGTGATCTCCTGATCCACAGGGCTCATCCCCACAACACCGGGCTCTGGGTTCTGCAGCGGGGGACCACCTCTTCGTTCAGAGGGCCCAGTCCAAACCAGCAGGCTGGACACACACACAGCAACTGGACAACCCGGGCCACAGTGGGGCGTTTGCATTGCATCCAAAGTTGGAGTTTTATTTCAAGAAAAATCAAAAAGTCTGCGTGGAGACCGAGATCCAGCAGCCAGCTGCTCAGAGCCCCTCAGGACAGTCCGGAGGTGTCCAGGTAACTCTGGAGTTTTCTCACGGTGCTTCTGTCCAGGGAGCAAAGGTCGAAGTCAAAAGTAGTGTTTGTGATGTGGAAGTGTCCCGTCTCTTCGATGAGGTTCACAATCTGGAAAACAGAGAGGACAACGGTACTGTTTCTGTTCACATCTGTAATCAGGGTGAAAACATTTGATCTTAAACAAATATTTGCACTGGATACAGGTTAATTAAATAAGAAACCAAAGAGAGAAACTGTCAGGAAGTGAAATAACATCAGTACACAGTGATCGTCTTTCACTAGCAAACAAATAACCACCCCAACAATTCATCAGCTTCACATGAGCAGAAAGTGCTGATGTGAAGGCAGCGGTGGGCTTTTACAGGAAACTACCGCAGGAAATCTTTAAAGGAAATACATCATGCTCATTTTTAGATTCATACTTGTATTGTGGGTTTCTACTAGAACATGTTCGCATGCTTTAATGTTATAAAAACACCTCATCCTGTTTACAATGTATGATAATGATATCATGTTTTTGTTGCACCTCATACCTGCATTCAGAGGTTTTGAAGCTACTGTGTTCGAATACAAGAACGTGATGGTGTGATGGTGTGTTCACACCAAGAGCGAGTTAAACTTTTTGCTTAATATTCAATGCAAAGAGGCAAATAGACGACAAATTTGCGATGTGAATGCCGTGAAAGCCTCATCAGCGTTGAGATTCTCCTCCTGTTGTCACTGACGTCCTGATGTTGTTTAATCAGAAATGGAGGAAATAAATATTGTATCTGTCTGTGATCACCCAGAGCTATGATAGTACATATATAGATGACTTTATGTTGAGTGTTGATGGAGCAGCTGCAGAGCCTGGCACTGATCAATCCAGACTCCATTCAGAAAACAAGCATTTTAAAAGTTGTTTGCTTGTCGTCTTGCAGACAGACCTGACAAAGCATGAATTCAGACTTTTTACAAATCGGCATCATTATGTAGTTATTTCGGCATCATTTTGATCCGTTTATTGCAATTAAATCACAGCACAACCGCAGTAGCGACGTGTGGCTTGCTAGATACAGTCAGTGCAATGGCACTGTATGTGAATACAGCTCGCCGCCGGGTGACGTTATGAACCAGGACACGACGGCGTTTGGTTTTCTGACATATCTGGGACTCCACATCATGTACAAAGCAGCAACAGTGGTTATTTCTTTCCTGGTTGATGGAGAACAGAAAAGTTGTTGGCATCTATGGAGACAACAAGCCCTTCTCCTCTCTGGTGCGTCTAGCGCGAATGAAAAATGATACCGGCGGTCCAACTCACACGAGTAAAGTGAGGCAAACATTCGCTCCTTAGTCTAAACACACCATAAATCCTGATAATGCCTCATTTAATCTGCTGTCACACAAGCCCTCAAACAGAAAGAGCATCCTGGGTCTCAGCGTTGCACATTGTTTCTCAGACCTTAGTACAAAATAATCTGTATTGTTATGTTTTTGTTGTGGGATAACTTGAAGTGACTTTAAAAGGATACGTAGTGCAGGTATTACTGCTTCCAGACCTGATGCTCTGGGTTGGGAGTCCTGGGATTACAAGGAACACCATCCCGTATATCTCGGTGAAGGTACAGTTCTCAAAAAATGTGGGAAAAATTACAGGCAGGCAGATTCAAGTCAGACACTCAGGCGTCTCATCGCTCTTTCCATTTCGGGCTGCAATTTGGCCCGTTTGCTCATTTTTCATTGCTGTTTAGGATTTGTTTCAACTGGAAACAGCTCCCAAACTCAAGTCGTGCTCCTCTGTCTAAAAGACATGCCATGTGCATTACAGTGTTCTCTGTGATACAGTATGTGCTCCCCACCAGTGTTGCAGGAGAGCCCTGGAGTTAATCATTTCCATCTCTTGTAGCAGGAAGTGGAGCCAGTTGGTGAACGCGGCTAGATTAGCTTGATTACTGTGCACGGTTAAAGCCGTGCACGGGGCGGTGCTGTTTTGGATGGGATTTCGTGTGTTTCCTCAGAGCCAGACGTCTTGTTAGGAGAGCGAGGCAGAACTTGGCAGCCGGCTGCATGGGAAGATCCACCAACACCGTCACGCGATAGGCCTCGAGAACATCAGCGAGAACCACGCAATCTCTTAGGTGGAGAGAGGTTAACCAAATAATTCATTGGTGCCAGATGAAGCTGGAGATTACAGGAGGGATCTGTAACAGATCACAGCTCCTCTTCTAATCCAACGCAGCAATATAGCTGACTAATAGCGCTGGCATGTAGTGATATTATGCTGAGCTCTGTGAAAACTCCTGGGAAGCCACCCAATACATTTTTCCTTCTTTAAACTGGAGCTTGGCAGTTCAGTGTAGCTTTTTCATAGAAAATAATACAGCAGGAATGTAAAGCGGGATAATATCAAACCTCAACTACATGAAATGTTTACTTATTGCCACTGTAATTTGATACTAAAGATTTAACACGGACTATACGTTACATTCAATAAAGAAAAGGTGCACTCTGAGGTTCTTCAGGAAAAGTAGTCGTGTCATTTACTTCCTTCCAATTAATTCCCATTGGGTCGACTGGATGAGTGGTTTTTGAGCTATTTAAATAAAACACAGAGAGACACAGAGAGATTCCTTGCTTTATAGTTAGATGGTCCCATTCAGAGTAGAATAGACCATAAAGCAGGGTAAGTGGCTCCATCCTCTCATCTACATATGGTGACTTGGCAGCCAAAATGCCAAACTTGAGGCTTCGAAACGGCAGTCCACAAACCAACGGGTCGGGTCCACTTCTTGTATACGGTGGTGTGAAGTCTGATAAATGTCCTCAAGTGATCTCACTTGATTCAGCGTCGGTTGGGTCTGAAGACGAGCGGTGTGGACTTAGCGAAGGGTCAATCAATATCACAGTTAATGTGAATTACGGATGCACCTTGCTAATCAAGCGACGTCCAAAATGACAAACTTGAGGCTTCAAAACGGTAGTCCACAAACCACTGGGTGACGTCGCGGTGACTACGTCCACTTCTTATATACGGTCTATGGTGTCAGGTCTGATAAATATCCTCAAGTGAAGTTTGAAAATGAAAATAATCTGGAGGTGAGGAGTGACCTCTGTGGCTGCTCATCGCTGCTGCAGGCTACATTAGCCGCTACTAGCACAACACACCTGAATTTACAACCAAACTGCTGGCAGATATAGTTGCATTGTGGGTAATGTCTGTGCCAAGTTTTGACAAGGAAGAAGAGCGTGTGGAATAAAAAAAAAAGATGATATCTCTGGTAGCCAAGTGTTCCAGTTCATCATCAGGCGTACGAACATACACACCTGTTGCAGTATATGACCTTCTCTTAGTGTCATCAGTCTTTTGTGCAGTTCCACCAGCTCGTCCAGGTACGCCTGGGAAACACACAGCAAACAGGTTAGCTTCATGGCTTTAATATGGCCCTGTTACACAGACACCTGGTTGAAGGCACAGGATGACGAGCATATATCAAACGCCTTACATTCTGAGATTATAAATGATCTATTAACTGCAAAACCCCTTTTTCCATTTAATAAAAGAAGTTCTTAAATATTAAATGTCATCTAAACACAAGCAGCTAAAACAAGTAAATATGAGTATGTACCTTATTATGCAGCTACAGACACATTTTGGTTGGTACCCAGCCCTAAACATACATCAATGCTAAACATAGCTGTCAAATGCTGCAATACTTACACTGGTTTTCTAACTACACTGTCCAAGTGGTGTATTTATAAATGACTTATTTTGTTTATTCTCTCACCTTCTAACTTCTTCGAAGCATCTTTTTCCCTTATATCAGATCCTATTTTGTGTGTCTGACAGTATCACATTGTTGCAGCTCTTCATTGAAGCCGTACGATGTTTACACTGAGTGAAATATGCAAACCCAAGACGTTGGTATCTTTGGAAACTCCACTTGAACACAGCATGAGAAGTTGCAGCCAAAATCAACTAATACTAATTCTACAATAATAACTAGAGTAACCCATGAAGTATTCCTATAGGTGTTGTATCAGAGCACATGTTACACTCCGGTCAGGAGCGAGGATGTGAAGACAGGTTGGATGTTAACCCATTGAAACTAATAGTAAACACAGACCAACCCTGATTTAAGGGCTGATTTACAGTGATTAACAAAACAAAATGCCTTGTGTACCTTGTCACAATCTATGTTTCTGCTCTTGTCCTGCTTGCTCTGCTTGGTGGGACTCTTCACTTCCAGTATCTGACAGAGGACAGAGGACACACATCCAGTCAATCACTCTGGGTGACCTGGAGCTACATGCATTAACACCTGGGCTCCTTCGTGGTACGTTCAGTTACACTAATGAAACACATGACATACTATGATCTTACCTGGTTATTAGTAGTCTTTAGTAAGGGCGGGGCTTCGTTGCGGGATGGGGGTGAGGGCGAGGAGCTGTCACTTTCACTGCCATCGCTCAAACTGACCCTGGATAGATCATCACAGGAGAACAGACAAATGCTTCAGTACATCAACAGATGCATTCTAGTTCTCCAGTGAGGCTGCTGCCACGACATGACAAATGACTGTAAAATATGCACCTTTATATTGTGATATAGTACATTTTCTGTAGACTGCCAGCTGCAGCGATTTACATGCTGTATAGCTGAGAGCACATTCACTGGGACTCGTGAGGGGGTACAGTGAAGGAAATTGAGCGTAAATTCAGACAAGTTCTGACCGGCGTCTGTGGTGATCAAAGCCCTGTGCAGAACTGACTGCAAGCTCACCATTCTGCTTGTGAGAACATGCCAAAACGTACTCTATTGAGATGTTATACAGAGAAATCACCAACCTGCTCCCTAACAACTCACACAACTGAGACAGTCTAGTTAGAATCCAACCACTTTCTGTATCCCGTTAGAGTTTGCTGCCTGCGTCTATGTATGATCACGGCGTCATGAAACAAATGTGTTTGTGCAGAGGTTGTTGTGACCGTTTACTGACCTGCGCTGGTGGTGTGTGAGGTGCGTGTGTGCTGGTCGCTCCACGTCGGAGTCCATGTCGTTGTCGTCGTCGTCCTCCGAATCGTCGTCGTTGTCATCCGAGTGCAGATCCTGCATGACCGACTGCAGCGGGCCCAGCACTGTGTGAGTGGGACAGAGAACACCGCCACGTTGGAACTGAGCTCTTTTATTATTATGATTATGTCGAAGCACAAGTGAAAACATGCAGGAAGGCAGCGGATCATGCTGGGAGGTGGACGGATGGTGGGACGGTCCAGTGGAGCTCGTGGCTGCAGGTTCGATCCCAGTAGGTCCGAGGACACACCAAAACCAACAATGTGTTAGTCCGTCTCTCTTACTCTCCTACCCTGTCAGTGCCTCATTCAAATAAAAGGAAATAGTGCATTTGTTTGGGACTATTTTCAGTGGCGGATTAATCCACATTTGGGGCTCTAGTGAGTATTTGTGGCAGTGGGAAGGTGTGTGTGGGAATGAGTCAGAATAAACTATGGTGTGTGTGTGTTCATGGTAATGAAGGAACATGTCATCCAGTGACACAGTGTGGCTCATTGATGTGGTTTTAATAGTTATTACTCGGGCTGTGATTAAAATAGTTAATCACACATTTTTTAATCTGTTCAAAATGTACCTTAAAGGGAGATGTGTCCAGTATTTAACACTCTTATCAACATGGGAGTGGGCAAATATGCTGCTTTATGCAAATGTATGTATATATTTATTATTAGAAATCAATTAACAACACAAAAAAATGACAAATATTGTCCAAAAACCCTCACAGGTACTGCATTTAGGATCAAAAATATGCTCAAATCATAACATGGCAAACTGCAGCCCAACAGGCAACAACAGCTGTCAGTGTGTCAGTGTGCTGACTTGACTATGACTTGCCCCAAACTGCATGTGATTATCATACAGTGGGCATGTCTGTAAAGGGGAGACTCGTGGGTACCCATAGAACCCATTTTTATTCACATATCTTGAGGTCAGAGGTCAAGGGACCCCTTTGAAAATGGCCATGACAGTTTTTTCTCGCCAAAATTAAGCGCAAGTTTGGAGCGTTATTTAGCCTCCTTGACGAAAGCTAGTATGACATGGTTGGTACCAATTGATTCCTTAAGTTTTTCTAGTTTCATATGATGCCAGTATCTTCACTGAGCCCGCTAAAACCTCCAAAAGATCGACTGCGTTAATGCATTAAAGAAATTAGTAGTCACCTAAAGGATAAATAGTGTGTTTCCACACTGAGACATCATCATAGAGTGCAAGAGGACATATGCACACATGTTGCTGGATGAGCAGCGATGGGTGCTCTGGAGGCTGGTATCGTATCCATGATACAATACCAAACTTTAACAACATGACTGCAGAGAGATGCATGAGCTTTCATGCACAGAGTCAAGCTGGAAAAATGTTCTCCATGCAGATGTGAACAGGGTGTGTGTGTGTGTGAGAGTGAGTGTGTGTGTGTGTGTGTGTGTGTGTGTGTGTGTTGGGGGGGCTCACAGGTCTCATAGGAACTGTTACCTGTGTGGGTGGTGGCAGGAATAGCCACCCTTTTCCTGATGATGAAGTCCACCACTGCAT
>CAKAOI010049720.1:6914-17237 GCA_916701655.1 Sebastiscus albofasciatus
GCACAATCCTGAATCCAGGTGCTGTAATACAACAGAGAGAAAGATAAAATAACAGCACTATGAGGCTGAAATCAAGTACTAAGCTTACATGATGAGATCTCTTCAGTCATCTCCAGGGGGGGCAATGTTCTTGTTCAATTCACAGTGTCAACATTTAGTTAAAATTCAGTGTATTATTCACAACGCTTCTTCTTTTGATTTAAGTTTAATTTTTTCCCCCGGAGCATCGTGGGCCCTTTTACGTGGTCGGGCCTAGGGGCTTGAGCCCCCGGTAAGCCTGTGCATTAAGACGGCGGTGCAGGGAGAGTGTGTATTTTCAGGACAATGGGTGTTTGTTTTCAGAATAACGGACCGTCTGTCTACTGGGCTTACGGTCCAGTGGTGCATTTTTCCGACTATTGGGTTGTCGGAACAACGGGTTGTCGGAACAATGGCATGGCACCCTTGTAAGCTAGTTTCAGTGTGCGGCTAGCCAATCCAGTCGATCAGGAGAGAATCAGACTGACTGCTGAACCCAGACGCTATTCCAGAAAGAGGAGGTGGTGGCAGGCGGGACCGGGAGAACGCAAAAGGGTGGAAGTGAGTCAGGAGCAGCTGATGACTTTAGATCAGAGCGATAGCTGAAACAGCAAATGTCAATATGTAATTTAAATGTTTACATTAATAAAATAAGTTTAACCGACTAGTATTTCTGGTGCCGACTAGCAAGGGTAGCAACGTTTATTTGATTAGTCAACAAAAAACGCACATCACTAATACTAATGTGAAATGATTGAAGTCTGTTAAACAGTGTTGTTGGCGGTCGGAGGACGCGGGGGAGACCGTAGCTTTGGTCTCCAGGACCGGAGTCTCTGCTCCTCTGCTCCTCTGCCTGCCTTCACTCACACAGCGCGCTCCTTCTCTCTCTCTCTCTCCTCCTCTCCCGTGCATGCTGCTCACTCCACCCTGCAGCAGAGTTAGTGTAGCTCTGAGAATATCTAGTGAATGTTCAGTGGACGTTTGGTCAGAAATAACTGCTGCAGCTCCTCCAGACCAGCAGAGGTTTCCCGTGTCTCGTGAAGTGACGGGGCTCCGCAGAGAGAAACGTTATCGTCTCCCACCAAAACTCCGGCGTCTCCCCCGTTCCCTCCGGAGAAGCCACCACTAGGATCAGCAGTGACTGATGGAGAGACCTTGGTCTGGTCAGCTAACATTACTGCCAAGCAGCTGAACTCTAGAGTGATGCTGTGCTTTTAGCTGACGTGTGTCTCCTCACTGTGTTGAGTGATGCTCCTTCATGTCTATGTAGAGCAGCACAAGGCCAGCAGCAGGACGCTGACTTTAGTTGACTCAACGGACACATGAAGCTGCTAACAACACATTAGGATTCTTACTAACAGTCCCATTGAATACAGATTTGCTCCAGCAGTGTGCATGAGTATAACACACATGCAGAATACTGCGGTTCCACATGCAGAGCTGCCGACTAAGCGATCCCATCAAACCTGCGTCCCTAAAGCTCCAAACACTGGATGCTCACAGCGTGCGTACCTCTGGAGGTGGGGTCAGTGAGGGGGTGTGTCTGTTGTTCTGGAGCTGGACTTGAAGCTCAGTGTCAGGCAGCAGAGTCAGGCGAGCAGCCAGGGAGGAGATGGACACGGACGAGTGGGACTCGTGTGGCAGCGGCCCGGCCTTCAGAGAGCCACACTGGAGGGTGAGACAGACAGCGGAGACAGGGACGGTCAGGAGACAAGAAGGAGATCTGTAGTAGTGATGCAGGCTGTGAGCAGAGAGGTGCTACTCTGGTGCTCTATGTGTATCATGATGCACCAGGTCTGTCTGGTTCAGCATGAAGTTGAGGAGACTATATCAGATACATCTTTGGTTTATTTTGTCTGTCTGTGTCTCTTTGTTTTGTCTCCACAGCAAATACAGTTCACTGATCAGAAACAAGAGTTCAACAAACGTCCCACCAACACCGGGCGACGCTCTCTGTCTCGCTCCATCTCACAGTCGTCTGCAGACAGCTACAGCTCAGGTACAGAGACATGAACACACACACACACACACACACACACACACGCTCTTAAGTCTGATCACATGTCTCTGATAAATAAAGTGAGCTGGTTCTGATCCAGCAGCACGAGAACTGCCGGATTATCCTCGGTGCTTTCTGCTTCAGCTGAACCTTAGTCAAAAAGAAAAAAGTCTTCAAAAGAACTAAGTCTCTTTAATTTGGTCCTAATCGGCTCCGTGAGTCTTTCCTCCAACGCGTCAATCACATCCACGGTTTATACACACTTCAAATGACTCACCTAGCTGGAGGCTGACTCCTAAACACACAACAAGTACAGTAAGGCTGGAAAACCAGAGAGCATTCAGAACTTTACAGCTGTTCACGTGTCTCTGTGTTACTCCGTCACACTTCAGCTGTTCACGTGTCTCTGTGTTACTCCGTCACACTTCAGCTGTTCACGTGTCTCTGTGTTACTCCGTCACACTTCAGCTGTTCTCTCATTCTATCCGCTGATGGTTTGATCTGTGTTGCAGTGTGCAGTGAGAGCTCAGACGATGAGTCCTCTCCCAGAGACAGACCTCAGAGGACCTCCGAGGGCCTCTCGGACTTCTGCATCAAGAACATCAAACAGGCTGAATTTGGACGCAAAGAAATACTAATTGCACAGCAAGGTACAGACGAAGAGTCCGTCTACGTCCTCACAAGTGATAGTGTCAAAATACATGTATGTAGCAACACAGAAGAAGAAGAAGAGCTTATGAAGCCATGAAGAACTAAACGTGTCTCTGTCTCTGTCTGTGACGTTTAGAGATGCCAGCCCTGATGATCCTGAGGAAGAGAGTCGGAGAGGAGAAACCTCTGGCTGGAGCTAAAGTGGTGGGCTGCACACACGTCACTGCACAGACAGCGGTCAGTTCAACACACCGAGTACCACGCCACGCCACGGCCTGGTGCCACGCCACGGCCTGGTGCCACGCCACGGCACGGCCTGGTGCCACGCCACGGCCTGGTGCCACGCCACGGCCTGGTGCCACGCCACGCCACGGCCTGGTGCCACGCCACGGCCTGGTGCCACGCCACGCCACGGCCTGGTGCCACGCCATGGCCTGGTGCCACGCCATGGCCTGGTGCCACGCCACGGCCTGGTGCCACGCCACGGCCTGGTGCCACGCCATGGCCTGGTGCCACGCCACGCCACGGCCTGGTGCCACGCCACGGCCTGGTGCCACGCCACGGCCTGGTTGAGGCTGATTATTCTTCTCTTATCTTTATTAGTAATAATGAGATTATGATAAAGACTGAAGGTCTCTTCTCTTGCAGGTGTTGATTGAGACTCTGTCTGTGTTGGGGGCTCAGTGTCGCTGGGCGGCCTGCAACATCTTCTCCACCCAGAACGCCGTGGCCGCCGCTCTGGCTGAAGGAGGTACAGGCATCTGCTCCTCCAACCTTTAATCATATCACCTGCTCCTCCACCTCCACCTGTTCCTCCACCTCCTCCACCTGCTCCTCCACCTCCACCTGCTCCTCCACCTGTCCTCCACCTGCTCCTCCAAACTTTAATCCTCTCACCTGCTCTTTATCTCAGGCACCTCAGTGTTTGCGTGGCGAGGAGAGTCCGAGGAGGACTTCTGGTGGTGCATTGACCGATGTGTCGGTGCTGAGAGTTGGCAGCCCAACATGGTAAAGTGATCCAACAGGAATAATAATAATAATAATAGATTAGACTTATATAGCGCTTTTCAGAGATCTCGAAGACGCTTAACACATTAAAGGGAAGAACGTTGTGAGACAAACAGGAGACCAACGACAAAGACAGGCAACATACACAGGCACACTCTCATACATACACACGGACAGGTGTGTCGGGGGAGCGGGGGCTACAAGTAAGCAGAGGAGAAGAGATGGGTCTTGAGGCGGGACTGGAATAGGGTGAGGGACTCGGAGTCTCTGATGGGTTGAGGGAGGGAGTTCCAGAGCTTGGGAGCTGCCCTGGAGAACGCTCTGTCCCCAGAGCTGCGAAGGTTGGACTTGGGGGTGGAGAGTAGACCAGCTGAGGTGGATCTGAGGGACCGTTGAGGTTGGCAGGGGGAGAGGAGGTCAGAGAGATGGGGGGGGGGGCAAGTTGGTGGAGGGCTTTGTAGGTGAGGGTCAGGATTTTGTAAGTGATGCGGTGGGAGACGGGGAGCCAGTGAAGGTCTTTCAGGACTGGGGTGATGTGATGCCAGGATTTGGTGTGGGTGAGGAGTCGAGCCGCTGCGTTCTGAACCAGGTGGAGTTTATTGATGGAGGTGTTGTTGATGGCGTAGAGGAGGGGAATCAGAATTGGATGGATGTGAGCTGTGAACTCTTTAATGACTGTGTTTAACTACCACAGTCTGAAAGGTTTGATTGACAGCTTGTTCTCTTCACAGATTCTGGATGACGGCGGCGACCTGACCCACTGGATCTATAAGAAGCACCCGAGCCTGTTCAAAAACCTCAAAGGCATCGTGGAGGAAAGTGTTACCGGCATCTATCGGTTCGTGTCACACAAAAGTTGAATGATGTTCCTACAACTTCACAAAGTCCCTCTCAACCTCTTATGTGTGCCCCACCCCAACCCCGCCTGTGTTCAGGTTATACCAGCTGTCGAAGGCCGGCCGGCTGTGCGTCCCGGCCATGAACGTTAACGACTCGGTGACCAAGCAGAAATTTGACAACCTTTACTGCTGCAAGGAATCCATCCTGGACGGGTAACGGATCAGGAATGTTAACGTATGGTAGAGTACAGAGCAACAGCCTGACTGTGTTCATCTCCTCCGTCAGGTTGAAGAGAACCACTGACGTCATGTTTGGAGGGAAGCAGGCGGTGGTGTGCGGTTACGGAGAGGTCAGTAACAAACAATGAATGTTCCCAGTGCTGCTGTGCACGTGTGACATACACTGAAGCGGCGCTGCTGCTCTCTCTCTTCTTGCAGGTTGGTAAAGGTTGCTGTTCTGCCCTGAAAGCGCTGGGTGCCGTCGTATACGTCACAGAAGTGGATCCCATCTGTGCCCTTCAGGCCTGGTAGGAATGAAAGGAGGAAGCTTTTATCAGCACAGATGTGAAGTGTGTTACGCTCTTTCAATGGCATGTTGGAGCAAAACATCAGGAAATAGATTTAGATATATAGATATATCTATATCTATATCTATATAGATATAGATATATAGATAGATAGATATTTATTTAAAGTGAGACTCTCTTTTCTCTCGTCCTCTCAGCATGGACGGCTTCAGAGTGATTAAACTGAGTGAAGTGGTCAGACAGGTGGACATGGTCATCACATGCACAGGTAACTGCCGTCCTCTATGAAGTCATTAAGATTAAATATTAATAATGAATTTAATTATATAGCACACTTTAAAATCCAGCAAAATCTCAAGGTGCTTCACAACGAGGGCAAAACAATCACAGACAACAATTTACACAAGAAACCTGTGATCATTAAAATGGGACGAATACAATTACAGACTTAATGACTTAATGACTTAATGACGTGAGTTAAAAGCAACTAAAAATACTATAAAATCATAGTGATTATAAAACCCTAGGGGAAGGCTAAAAGGAACAGCTCTTATTAAGAATATCAATAACAGTTTGCTTCATCTGTTTTCTCTGCAGGCAATAAACTGGTGGTGGGACGGGAACATCTGGACAGGATGAAAAACGGCTGCATCGTCTGCAACATGGGACACTCCAGCACGGAAATAGACCTGGTGGGAACTGTGTGTGTGCATGCTTTTATGTGTGTGTGTAAACCTGTATGCTGTTGTGTGTGTGTGTGTGTGTGTATGTGTGTGTGTGTGTGTGTGTGTGTGTGTGTGTGTGTGTGTTAAATGCATATTGTTTCTCCTCAGGTGAGTCTGCGGTCAGCAGAGCTGAGGTGGCAGCGTGTGAGGCCTCAGGTGGATCATGTTATCTGGCCTGATGGAAGGAGAATCGTCCTGCTGGCTGAGGTGATGAGACTCTTATTAGCATTATTATTATCATTATCTGCACTGTGGGATCAGACAGGAACCTGATCATTGTAAAGTCTGTGTGCTCTGATCTGAGCTCTTGACTCTTGACCTCCTGGATGAGATGTTGCTGTCCTCATCACTGACTTCCTGCACATCATCTTGTATTTGGATTTAAATGATTTAAATGATTTCAGCTGAAAGCAACAGCAGCTGTTTTTAATGCCTATAGTTAGGTTGATGTATTGAACCTGGAGGAGCAGAGTTCTTATCAACCCTTTACTGACCTCACACAGCATCAAGCTAAAATAACTGTTTATAAAAACTGACATACTCATGAGGACGTTTATTGTTACGTTGAGATGCTCCTGCTACAGAAACAGCGATGGTTAACCGTTAAAGAGAGATGACTGAAGGAGTTAGACCAACCTGGACTGGCTGAAGTTAGATTACCTCAAACTGACACAACTCTGCTGCTCTTCATGTGATCAGGTAGCAGCAGCAGCAGAGAGGTGGAGGGACTCTTCAGGACTGTTCTGCATCATTTACTAAGATAGTAAACTCTCCAGGAGTCTTTAGTTTCTCATCAGCGGCTGCCGGCACATCACAGTTTGTCACATCAGTTTTGTAATCTTGTCTCAGGGCCGTCTGCTGAATCTGAGCTGCTCCACGGTGCCCTCATTCGTCCTCTCCATCACCGCCACAACCCAGGTATGATGTAGTTCACAGGAAGTAGCTCTGTCATGTTGAGGCTGGTGGTCACCTGTATTAGTTATGATAACTTCACTGTTTTACATGTCAGGCTCTGGCTCTCATAGAGCTGTACAGCGCTCCAGAGGGACGCTACAAACAGGACGTCTACCTGCTGCCAAAGAAGATGGGTGAGTCCTCAGCTTATAGATCCTGAAACAGTTATTACCAGGATTTCATATTCATGTTTTCATTTCATTCAGACATAATTAACCCTCTGTTCTTATAATGTCAGATGAATATGTGGCCGCTCTTCACCTGCCGACGTTTGACGCTCACCTCTCAGAGCTGACGGATGAACAGGCCAAGTACCTGGGCATCAGCCGACACGGACCCTTCAAAGCCAACTACTACAGGTGAGGACAGGTGGGGGTTTCTTACACTAAATAAACACGCACATATGATTTGTATTTAACAGAAATGTGTTTTTTAATAGGTATTAACTCTCTGGAGATGAAGCTGGATTTGATGTTGGAGAAACAGCCGTGCAGACGGAGCGCTGCCGCCCTCTACAGTCTCCATCTGCACTCAGACTTCAACCTTTGACCTTTGTTCACTGATCGTTCTGTTTATGTGCAGCTCCATCTGATTTATGTCTTCACAGTATCCAGAATGTAATCACAGTGAATTCTGAATTGAAACTTAAAGTTAAAATGAAGAGAAACACAAAATGCTGAATGGGAGTTATTTATTTATCGCTCTGCTTGAAATCAATTGAATTGATCGGAGCAGCAATCAGTGACGTTTACTAAGTCTACATGAGGTCAGAATACCTGAGTATCAGTGAGGGAGAAACACATCTGCACGTATTAAATAGGTTCATGATTTATACCGCGTTTAACTAAACTTCATATTAACCTGAAGTGAAGCCTCTGACAAGTCTATGTATTTTAATATAGCATCAAATCATAACAGCTCTCTCTGTTCATATAGAGCCGGTCTAGACTCCATAGTGAGTCTACATGTAGTCCACTTATTGCAGGTTGACATATACATCCCAGATGGTGAGCTGATTCCCCGTTGAGACCGTGTTTCATATCTGATGCATCAACACATTTTCACATAACAGACAGAATAATCAAAAGAACAGCTTTGCTCTTAAAGGGGCTGTTTGTAAGAATCCTAAATGTGTTGTTAACAGCTTCACCTGTTGCCACTGTCAACTAAAGTCAGCGTCCTGTTGCTCGCGCTCGTGCTCGCTCTACGTAGGTGCGAGCGAGCATCGGTCAAAACAGTGAGGAGACACACGCACAACGGGACTGACATGTTGATTAACGTTAGCAACATTAGCAGCTAAAACCACAACATCACTCTATATTTAACATACCTGGCAGTAACGTCAGCTGACCAGACGGAGACCCCTCCATGAATCGACGTTGATCCCAGTTTTCTCCCGTCGTCGGTCACATTCCTGTTTCACAGACGGCTTCACCAGATATAACTTTGTTTCTTTGTGCTTCCGTGGAGTTTGTGTTGGAGTCTGAGTCGTGGCGGCGGCTGGTCGCTTGTTGGTGTTAATGGACTCCACTTCTAACCGAACCTGAGGATAAAGGCACTCGGGAGCGTGCACAACGTCACATCCGTTGGATTGTCCCGGTATAAACGGACCCTTTGAAATCAGTCTACAGGCTGAGAGAGGAAAGACACAGAAGGTCTCATTCTTTAGGTTCCAACCTGTTCACACACCGGCAATAAAACACGGGTCCTGTGTGTAAAACGTTCCATACTGTCCCTTTAAAACTTTGTCCTGCGTCTCTGTCTCACAAAAATAGGAAGGCATCTTAAATGTGTCTCTCAGCTGTAGGACAAGGTTAGTATTTAACTTTGTTTAAGGCCTCTGAACACACACAGGTGTTCTCAGTCACTCTGATTAGACCTCTTCTCTGATTGACATCTTCCTGAGTCTGTTAGCTCCGTTGCACCTGTTAGGGGGCGGGACTAATTACACCTTCATCATTCTTATTGGTAGATGAGGATTTACGGCCCAATGAACTCTCACCAAAAGCTCCACCTCCCTCCTACCTGAGCAGAGGTCTAATCAGCCAGAAGAACTGAAGACACCTGTGTGGCTGTTCAGAGGCTTTAAAGGTGTATCCCCACAGATTCCTATTAAACTATTAAATAGTTCTCAGCAAATGATGACTAAAGGATGAAGGGTGAACTGAGCAGCCCTGCTGGTCGTTACGCAGCGCTGCACAGACTGCAGTCTCCTGAGTGACTGTTTCCTGTTTCCCCACCGGGGGGCGTCAGACCTCTACTGTCTCTGAGTGAAACTCTCAACGAGCACAACTTCTGTTTATCCTGTTAAAACATTCAGCATCAGTATATCCTGAATGAAGCTCCTCGAGCAGACACAACTCATCTGAGTGTTTGCTGCTCGGCGTTAAGATAAAGCCAACGGCAGATGGACGGTGCGTGTGTGTGTGTGTGTGTGTGTGTGTGTGTCCTGGAGATAATCTGCAGGGTGACGAGGTCGACTCACCTCAACACAGTCGGCCTTTTTCACAGAGGACATGTCAACGAGTCCCAGCAGGCGAATCACAGTAAATAATAAACTGGATGATGCTTCGGTTTCAGGCTTCAGGGTGTTTCTCGTCTGACGGTCTTCACCACCCTGCAGCCCTCAAACACACCTCTTCTTCTTCTCTTCTTTTAAAGAGGATGATAAACTCAAGGGGCTTCACCAGGGGTCTGCAACCTGCAGCTCCGGAGACACATGCGTCTCTTCAGCTCCTCTCCAGCGGCTCCCTGTGGAGCTTTAAACACGGAAATGAAGAACTGTTCTGTGTTTACATTTTCATCTTTATTGATCATTGTTGTAGGTCTATGGTACGACGGTACGACGGTACGACGGAGTATTAGGGCCACGTTGAGGAGAAAATAAATCTGAGAGTTAGAGAATAAAGTCAGAATATTATAAAGTAGTAGTTTTACGTGTTATTTTCTTTTTATTCTCGTAATATTGTGACTTTATTCTGTAAATCTCAGATGTTGTTTCCTCAATGTGTCCTAATACTCCGTAGTCCATTGTCTCTTTGTCCCTCACTGCATTAGACTGATATACTGAGACTATAAACTGCGTTACCTTCATCACATGATCTCATGTTTTGGGGCTCCAGACAGATTTTTTTTGTCTAAAATGTCTCTTCTGATAGTGAAGGTCGCTGACCCCTGACCCCTGACCTCTGACCCCTGACCCTGGTCTAGACGCTCTATATGTAATTAACTGTTCCAGATAAATCCAGCCGCTCATCAGTATCTGTTCTCCTCGATTGTTGCATCCGGTCTGTCTCTGATCATGAAGTCCTATAAATACCCCCCGTCCCTGGATTACTGTAATCCAGAGTGTCTCTGTGTGCGTGTGTGAGAGTGTGAGAGTGTGTGTGTGTGTGTGTGTGTGTGTATGTGTGTGTATGTGTGTGTGTGTGTGTGAGTAGCATGGCCTGGCTGAACTGTACTCTGTGTTTCTCTGGGTCAGTCGCTGCTGAGGCTGCAGGAGGTCAACACCAGTCCAACCAATCCTCTTCCTCTCCTCCTCCTCCTCCTCCTCCTCTTCCTCCTCCTCTCCTCCTCGTCCTCTCCTCCTCCTCCTCCCCTCC
>CAKAOI010049721.1:0-22594 GCA_916701655.1 Sebastiscus albofasciatus
CAAAAAAACAATTTTTTTTTTTTTTAAAAAAGTAAATAAAAGTAAAAAAAAGTATGAAAAATGGTAAAAAAAAGTTGAAAAAAGTTTAAAAAAGTTAAAAAAAAGTCTGAAAAAAAGTTAAATTTTTTTGTTAAAAAAGTAAAAAAAAAAACTTTTAAAAAAGTAAAAAAAAGTCTGAAAAAAGTTAAAAAAAAAACTTTTAAAAAAGTTAAAAAAAATCTGAAAAAAGTTGAAAAAAGTTTAAAAAAGTTAAAAAAAAGTCTGAAAAAAAGTTAAATTTTTTTGTTAAAAAAGTAAAAAAAAAAATTTGAAAAAAAGTAAAAAAAAACGTTTAAAGAAGTTATAAAAAAGTCTGAAAAAAGTTGAAAAATGTCCGAAAAAAAATTGTCAAAGAAATGTCAGAAAAAAAGCCTGAAAAAAGTCCAGAACATGTCCAAGATGTTGGAGAGGAAAAACGGTCATGTCCATTTTCAAAGGGGTCCCTTGACCTCTGACCTCCAGATCAGTGAATGTAAATGGGTTCTATGGGTACCCATGAGTCTCCCCTTTACAGACATGCCCACTTTATGATCATCACATGCGGTTTGGGGCAAGTCATAGTCAAGTCAGCACACTGACACACTGACAGCTGTTGTTGCCTGTTGGGCTGCAGTTTGCCATGTTATGACTGGAGCTGATTTTTCGGACATTTTTCTGACTTTTTTCTGATATTTTTCTGACATAGTTTTGGCCATTTTTTCAAACTTTTTAAAAACTTTAAAAAAAAAATTCAGAATTTTCTTAAGACATTTTCAGACTTTTTTTTTTTTTAATTTGTTGATTTTTTTTGGACATAGTAAATCTTTATGTTAGATGCAGTACCTGTGAGGGTTTCTGGACAATATCTGTCATTGATTTGTGTTGTTAATTGATTTACAATAATAAATATATACATACATTTTGCATAAAGCAGCATATTTGTCCACTCCCATGTTGATAAGAGGATTAAATACTTGACAAATCTCCCTTTAAGGTACATTTAGAACAGATAAAAAATCTACGATTAACTTGTGATTAATAACGATTAAATATTTTAATCAATTGACAGCCCTAATATATTTATAACTTTTAATATTATTATTATACTTTGTTATTTTTGAGCATAGAGCGATCTGAATATCTTATATTCTAACTTTCTCCTTAATTATCACAGATACAAACAAACAGTATCACAATATCACATCTGCAAATACAACAGGAATAAGCAATTACCTCAGCAAGTTTTGGAAATAAACATCAATATCATCCAAGATGAAAATCAAAATGTGTTGCAGCAGAGGAGTAAAGAAAGTGTTCTAGTTACTGGAGTTAATGATTAATGTCAGTTTAAACACGTTATATAGTAAAATAAAAACATCTGGTTACTCACCTCGACGCGTCTCAAGTTCTCAACATGCACCGAATCCTTCCACAGATGTGTTATTGATCACAGGAGAATGAATCTGAGCGTTAGTCCACATGTTGTGTTTGTCTTTGTGAGAGAATAGCTGTTCACACCTGAGAGTTAAAGATCCACTCCAACGTCACCTTTACCTTCCTCACTATCAGGTGAGAGCAGGGCGTGGTGGAGAGGAGTTAATGAACGACCGGCGATCGCTCAGAAATCAATCACACACACGTGACTTCGGCCGACTCTTTTATTCGACGTAAAGGAGCACAGCTGGTAAAGTGTTAAGAGTCAGGCTGTAGCAGTGCATGAAGCAGTGTGAAACAAAAACAACCGTTCAATCCTTCAAAGCTGGTAACAAAACGCTTTGGGATGATTCACTCCCATGTATTTGGTTGCAAAATGATCAACCTGATTTTAGTGTTGAAATTCATCTAGAAGTCAAGTAACAACTGTGGAAACTATCTGCACACAGTGAAGTCATAAAAACACTTGGGGGTCAACGTCATCTAAACACGTCTCTTTTTTTATCTGTGTGTGAATAAAGCAGCAGCAGCATGCAGCGGTGGATGAACAGCGTTGGCGGTGACATGGTGACTCCTCCAGGCACTTCAAAGATAATGTGGATTTCACTTGAGTTAAAGTGTGGATGTGAAGTGCTTCTGTTCCTTCTGTGACCAGGTGCATTCACAGGCTGCTGCACCGCCTTCATCCTCCGTTTATTGCAGAAGAAAACGCTTCTTCACTGACGAAGAATCTGATATAAAAGGCCACTAGTACATATTCATATATAAATGTGTTGTTAACGAACACTGTTACTGAAATATTGGGCCAGGTTTGATGTGAAAAAGGGTTTTTTTCAGATTGTGAAATTATTTAAACATGATAAATATTCAGGTAGCACGGCTGCTCAAAATCAGTTAAAGATAAAATACTGTCCCCTCCTGCGCAGATTCAAAAGGCTACAATAAATTACTAAAAAAAACCAAAACAATAAAAACAAAAGCAAAAATGGCATGAAAGACATTAGATACAGTGGTAAGTGGATGCCAGTATGGAGGACTAAACCTGCCAGAATAAAAAATAAATAAATAAATGACTCGATAAATAAATGCTGTTAAAAGTAACAAAAATAATATTAAAAATAAATGTAGCCATTAATTAATTGATAAAATTTGACATAAATTGATATTTCTGTTTTAATTTATTTATTTACCTTTGTATAAATCCCCTTATTTATTTACTTCTGTTTAATTTCCACATTTATTTATGTATTTATTTTTATGATTTTTTAAATGTATTTATTTTTGCATTTATTTTTAAATGTATTTATCTAATTATGTGTTTATTTTTATGAATTTTTAAATGTATTTATTTATTTTTGCATTTATTTCATATTTATTTTAAATGTATGTATTTATTTATGTGTTTAAGCATTCATTTATTTCTGCATGATTTTCCCTTATTTATCTCCCCAAACTTATTTATCTTTGTATTCTTTTCTTTAGACCTTTATTGTTTTCACATTTATGTCTCATTATATAATAAATGCACAAATAAATAAATGAAAAATAAATGCATAAATAAATAAATGAAAAATAAATGCATAACTAAAAATAAATTCAAAAATAAGTAAATCAATTTTTAAAAAAAATCATAAAATAAATACATAAATAAGTAAAAGTGGAAATTAAATAGATAAATAAATAAGGGAATTAATACAATTGTAAATAAATAAAAAAATAAAACAGAAATATCAATTTATGTCACATTTTATCAATTCATTAATGACTCCTTTTATTTTTAATATTATTTTTGCTACTTTTAATGGCATATTTATTTATTTATCGAGTCATTTATTTATCCATTATTCTGTATTTATTTTGGCAGCTTCGGTCCTCCATACAGGAGAAGCAGCATCTTTCACAGAGGAGTTTCTTCTGGCTGCTGTGAGTCCACGAGGTGTTTTATGGCAGTCGAGACGCTTCAGCACAGAACTGAGTAATGTCTGTTAGTCTCTGCAGACTCTTCGTCTCTGTCTCCCTCTGCTGGACACCAGGTTCAACACATCATCATCATCATCATCAGAGTCCAGCGTCCAGCCTCCTGACAAGGCCAGCCTCCTCACAAGGCCAGCCTCCTCACAAGGCCAGCCTCTGCTCTATGGGCAGACTGTCTGTCAGACACTTCAGCTGCTCCTCGCCCAGTTTGATTTTATCCTCCAGCTTCCGCTGCTCGATGATGAGCGCTGACTTCATCTTGACAAAGTGCTCGTAGTCCGTGAGGCTGTCCTCCGGCAGCTGGTTGGCCAGGATGTCGTAAACCACGCGCTCCCGGCGGTCCAGGTTCTCCTTCAGCTCCTTCGCATCCTCGTGCTGACGAATCAGCAGCTTCCTCTTCTCGATCAGCGTCCGCTGTAGATGAAACACACGAGGAGGTTCCTCTGTTATCTGGGAGATTTCTAAAGGCCCTGATGGTTCATTGGTTCATGTCCACAGCCTCTGTCCTTTCCTTCTCATTCATTGTCTACGTAAGCAGCCGTCTAATGCATTCGAGAGAAGGACCGTCACGATGTCGCTCTAGGCTACTTTATGCAAATCACGGGCATCCGACGCAAATCACCGCCTCTGGAAACTCCCTGTATAAAATGACCTGTGGTGACCTCTAGGATAATCACAGCCTCATGAAACTTTACAGCCACAAACTAGAGACCTAGAGCATTCAGAGGATGGATGGATCAGACTAGAGACCTAGAGCATTCAGAGGATGGATGGATCAAACTAGAGACCTAGAGCATTCAGAGGATGGATGGATCAGACTAGAGACCTAGAGCATTCAGAGGATGGATGGATCAAACTAGAGACCTAGAGCAGAAACACATTTTGAGCCGCCATGTTGGTTCCGGTTTTAAACCAGCAGCAGCCCACGAGGGAAAGCGTTCGTCCAATCAGGTGTCTAGTGGCAGCCTATCAAGCGTCCAATGCTGGGAAGCGAGGTTAACCTGATTAATCATGATAAAAAACGCCCCTGTGGACACGTACCATTACACACCAGAACGTACATGCTAACTGTTTGTACATTTCTGGCCAAGACAAAGGCGATGTGAGGCGACGCGACAGTCGGCCTTCGTCTGGTCCTTAAGGTTTACATGTACTCACCCTCTCGTCAGCGGTGGCGTCCTCCTCCAGACTGTTGAGGGCGTTCTCCACTCGGGCCAGGCGGCCCGACAGCGACAGCAGCAGGCTCACCACCTTGTCCAGGTCTCCGACAAACATCCTGAACTTGTCCAGCTCGTTGGGTTTGCAGATCTGCTGGACTCGAGCCTCCACCTCGTCTCCCAGAGCGTTGTTGTCCAGGACGTCCTCCTGGAGACTCTCGCGGGCCTCGCGCAGCACCTGGAGCTTCTTGCTGAGGCTGTCGATGAGCTCTTGCTGCAGTTGGCATGAAAACAAAACTCTTCATTGTCTTCAGACTTTTTTTCTGACAGTTGTCGGACATTTGTTGGATATTTGTCGTACTTTTTTTAAACTTTTTCTCATATATTTGTCGGACATTATGTTACACTTTCACAGCATGTTTACGCCCACCAAGTCATTGCATGAACACTAAATCTATGAATGTTGCACGGTGAGTGTTTGGTACCTTCTTGTTGGCCAGATCGATGTCCAGCTCGTCCTCAGAGTCTTCCTCCTCCTGCTCCTGTTCCTGCATGTCCTTCATCTTAATCAGGAGCTCAGCTTTGGGAGCAGATGTGCTGTAATACGTCGAGCTGGTCACCATGGTGACAGCTGATGCCATGCTGTCCTCCTTCTCCCTAAAACACAACCAACAAATAATGATTCTCATATCACCAAACCAAACAAGAACACACACGAGTGTCTTTATATTCAAAGCTTCTACTGAGGTTTTCAAATGAAGCTTTGAATGTCTGTCGTCAAATTTTATGACGTCATCACCCCTTAAAAGTTCAGTTTGAATAAAGTGATTCATCGGATTAAATGAGTCGTTTTTTATTAAATCAACTTCATTTAATGAATATAACTCATCAGTGCGTTCCTCCCTTTGTGTGCGGCGGGCGGGAGAGCAAACACTGTCTTGACCGCAGTGAAAATGTTGTTTTTGAAAGGCAAAACGCCAACAAATATGAACTGAAGCAGAATATTTCAGTAGATAAAAACATGTAGTGATTTTTTTTAAATGATTACATTAATCTTTTTGTCAATAAATGTTGACTTTTGGACTTCACAACGCTCTGGTGTTATTGGAAAGGTTTTGATCACATGCAGCCTTCACTAGAATCTATTTCTACTAATAGAATAATACTAATAATATTAATAGAGCCTGATCTTTATCTGACACTGTGCAGAAATACCGGGTTCAAACAAAATTAATAGACAAAAATGCATTTGTTCTTATGTGGCTCGTATGGTTTTCTCGTATATTCTCTTAGTTACAGAACACAGTGGTTCCCGGCCAGTTTTGTATGTTTTTCACACAACTGAATTCTCAATAATTAGGTTGATTTGGTCAAGTTTGCATTTTTTTTAACACCACTAATTTCTTTAACGCATTAACACAACTTGGAGGTTGTAGACGGCTCAGTTTTGAAGATATTGGTATCGAAGAAAACTATAAAACCTGATGAATCCATCGGTACCAACCATGTTGCACTACCTTGTCGTGGAGGAGGTTAAATAACGCTCCAAACTTAAACTCAATTTTTGCGAGAAAAAACTGTCATGGCCATTTTCAAAGGGGTCCCTTGACCTCTGACCTCCAGATCAGTGAATGTAAATGGGTTCTATGGGTACCCACGAGTCTCCCCTTTACAGACATGCCCACTTTATGATAATCACATGCAGTTTGGGGCAAGTCATAGTCAAGTCAGCACACTGACACACTGACAGCTGTTGTTGCCTGTTGGGCTGCAGTTTGACATGTTATGATTAAAGCTGATTGTTTTATGCTAAATGCAGTACCTGTGAGGGTTTCTGGATCAATATCTGTCATTGTTTTGTGTTGTTAATTGATTTACAATAATAAATATATACATACATTTGCATAAAGCAGCATATTTGTCCACTCCCATGTTGATAAGAGGATTAGATACTTGACAAATCTCCCTTTAAGGTACATTTAGAACAAATAAAAAAAGTGTGATTAATAGCGATTCAATGTTTGAATGGATTATTTATTTTTGCATTTATCTTTGTATTTTTAATTTGTTTGTTTTTTCATTTTTCATTTATTTATTCATTTATTTTTGCATGTATATTTGCATTTATTTTTGCATTCATGTTTTATTTATTTTATAATGTATTTATTTATTTAAGTATTTATGAGTTTGTATATTTATTTATTTATTTATGCATGATTTTCACTTTTCCTGGACAATATCTGTCATTGTTTTGTGTTGTTAATTGATTTACAATAATAAATATATACATACATTTGCATAAAGCAGCATATATGTCCACTCCCATGTTGATAAGAGGATTAAATACTTGACAAATCTCCCTTTAAGGTACATTTTAAACAGATAAAAAAATAAAAAATGTGCGATTAAACAAACAGTAAACAAACTAACTGATGGATGCAGTGGTAGACCAGCTACTCCTGACTATGGAGAAGGACCTCATACAACCACACTGAGTCCCAACTCCCCCTTTAAGCCCTCCAGTTGATCACATGACAGTGAGTGTCTGACCTTTCCTCAGCAGGGCGGGTGGCGGTCTGCTTCGGGGGAACCTTCCTGCGTTGGTGAGCTCCTTCCAGCAGCTGCTCCCCCTCAGGGAAGATCCCCTCCATCAGGTCCATGGTGGTCTTCATCTTGCTCTGGTCCAGAATATCAGCCAGTGATTTATCCTTTCCCATGATGTCCCGGGCCAGCTCCTCTCTCTTCTGATCCTCGGACAGCCCCGTGGTTACTGCCGCCCGGTCGTCTGTGGGCTGCGGTGGCGGCGGCGGTAGCGGCTGCTGACTATCGGAGTTGATGTGATCTCCAACCGTGGTCATGTACGCGTCTCTCTGGGGGTTTGGGTCTGTCTGGGCAGCCGGCCGAGTAAATGCACAAAACAGCGAGTCCTGCCCCGCGGCTCCCAGACCGCCGAGCCGGGTCACACCGGGACCCTCCGCCTCGACGGCGGGGGGGTCGCTGTGCTGCAGATACGGACAAGCCTCCTTCTCCGAGGCGCCCTCTGAGTGGACGATCCTGATGGGCACTTTCTTCACCGCAGAGTGTTGGTTTTCTATCACATGATCCATCCTGAAATACACAAAGAGAAAGAGAAGCTCCAGAAATGTTCTTTTTCAACCAGAAGCTGATTTAAAGTTTCATGGCATGATGGCAACTGAGAGTTTTTCCATGCCCACGAGTCCGCAGGAAGACATCTGGGCTCCTCCTCTCACCACTTTGGTTTCAGCAAGCTGTAATAATCCTCCTGTACGAGCTCACTACAGATGATATCAATTAGTCCGGAATCAAGACGACGAACAAACAGCTTCTACGTTTTACATCTAGCTGAACTCCGCCTCGTGGCTTTTATAGAAATGTGGAGAATCCCTTCAGTTTGCTGCGGCTGAATAGGACTGATTCTACAAAAGGCAGCGACTCTCAATAAGCTCCTTTGTTGCATAAAAGACACGAGAAGTTACAGCCGCTGTGCTCCGACCGAGCCGGGTGGTAGATCTGAGACGGAAAGTTAGGAGAGGAAAAACTGTCATGGCCATTTTCAAAGGGGTCCCTTGACCTCTGACCTCCAGATCAGTGAATGTAAATGGGTTCTCTGGGTACCCACGAGTCTCCCCTTTACAGACATGCCCACTTTATGATAATCACATGCAGTTTGGGGCAAGTCATAGTCAAGTCAGCACACTGACACACTGACAGCTGTTGTTGCCTGTTGGGCTGCAGTTTGCCATATGCTTTTTGTTATGCTTTTTCAGACATTCTTTTTAACTTGTTTTTCGGACAGTTGTCGGACATTTGGTGGACATTTGTCGTACTTTTTTCATACTTTTTAAAAACTTTTTTTCATACATTTGTAGGACATTTTCCTGACTTCTTTTCTGATATTTTTCTGACTTTTTTTTTAGACTTTCAGACTTTTTTAAAACTTTTTTTGTTGATATTTTTCAGACATTTTTCTGACTTTTTTTAACTTTTTTTTCTGAGATTTGTTGGATATTTGTCGTACTTTTTGTCGGACATATTTCTGACATTTTTTTAAAACTTTTTTTTCATATATTTGTCGTACATTTTTCTGTCTTTTTTTCTGACTTTTTTTTGGACATGCTATGTCTTTATGCTAAATGCAGTACCTGTGAGGGTTTCTGGATCAAGATCTGTCATTGTTTTGTGTTGTTAATTGATTTACAATAATAAATATATACATACATTTGCATAAAGCAGCATATTTGCCCACTCCCATGTTGATAAGAGGATTAAATACTTGACAAATCTCCCTTTAAGGTTCATTTTGAACAGATAAATATTTTAATCGATTGACAGCCCTAATTAAAACTGATGAATATTAGTTCATGCCAGAGAGGTGAATTATTCTGTATTATTTCCTGAGAATTAAAACTAAAATCAAAAGTATTTTAACATAAACATTTTATTTATAGTGTCTCATTTTGTTATTTTCATTCTTTAAATTTTACAGCCACAAACTAGAGACCTAGAGCATTCAGAGGATGGATGAATCAGACTAGAGACCTAGAGCATTCAGAGGATGGATGGATCAGACTAGAGACCTAGAGCATTCAGAGGATGGATGGATCAGACTAGAGACCTAGAGCATTCAGAGGATGGATGGATCAGACTAGAGACCAGAACTTGACCCTCAGTGCTGAGCTGCATCTCAAATTAATCTCCAGGTTCCCAGCTTTCAGATGATGTTCACCACTTCTATGTGACATCTACTGTTGACCTGCTATCTCCCCTTAAACACCCCCTGTGCCCCCTAAAGAAGAGGTCTATTGTGGGTCTCAATACTATGCACATCAATAAAAGGAGTTTACCTATTTGAGTCTTCATCCTGTAGGGAGACGGGAGGCTTGTCGCTGAGTCTCTGCGGGGAGAAGTGTGGCGATGGCGAGCGCTGCTGCTGCCCCTCCATGGTGGCCGGCCCTGGGGGTCTGTAGGAGGACGGCGGGGGAGAGGGGGGCGGCGGGGGACTGGATGTTGATAGATGATGTACTGCCCCTTGTGCTTTGTCCACAAGTCCTTTGCCCTGCTCAGAATCTCCCTGTGCAGAGCGGGTGGGGACGAAGGCGGGGTTGGGGTCGGCGTTAGGAGAGCAGATTTCACTCTGGGAACCGGTGGAGGACTCGTGGGAGTCGACCTCTGGGCATCTGGGCGGGGGAGGCTTCCTCCACGGCTCGGCGTGTCCCTGGTCCTCTGCGAGACTCACGGCGGGTCTCACGGCGGCAGCTCGCTGTCTGCAGTCGGGGTTGGCTCCCGGGTTCATGGGCGGAGGAGGAGGAGGAGGAGGTAAAAAAAACTCCACCGGCTTCTCTCTCACTTTGCAGTCGGCGGGCCCTCTGTCAGGGAACCTGAGCAACACAATAGAAAGCTTTTAATTACACGGTGCTCAGCCGCCAGGCAGCGTGGGCTATCATCTGCAGCTCAATCAAATAATACAGCGTGGCAGCAGCAGGAGGCCTTGTTCGTCTCTCCGTCAGCCACTATATGATTATACCAGCATGACAAGACACTCGACTCCCTCTCCTCCAGCCTCCTCCCTGCTCAGCTGGCAGCCCGGAGAGGAATATTTCAGTTCCCACAAGTCAGCACAGAAGGAATAAATAATCCTCCAGTGCAAAAGAAGCAAAACAGGATCACTTTTTCCTGCCCAGTTCACATTTACTGCTTTAACTCTTTGTAGGTAAAGTTAGAAGAGCAATAGAGATGTCAGGACTAAAGTGATTATATACTAACATTTGAACCAGCAAGTGTTCCATGTGGTCATTAAAAGGGACTGTATGGAACTTTTTACACGTATAGTTCGTTTATAATGAGACCTTCCACGACTTTCTGGGTTTTCTCTATCAGCCTGTAGACTGCTTTTAATGTGCAACCCAACGGATGTGACGCCATGCGCGCTCGTGAGTGCCTTCGCCGTAGCCAACGTTCGGTTAGAAATGGAGTCTGCTAATGCTAAGATCAGACTACACGATATTTTTGACGGTTACGATGGTCACTATGTCAGATTAGACGATTGAGAGTCATAAATTATTGTCGTGACTTGGCCGCGACACACGACGGACTTCACAACGGTCCCCTGTTCCAACAATACACTCTCTCCCGGCACCGGCGTCTTAATATACGGGCTTACCAGGGCTCAAGTCCCCGCTGGCCCAACCATGTAAAGAGGCCCATGAGGCTCCGGGGGAAAACACTTAAAATATAATTCACAGGGAGAAGCAAAAGCGTAATGGGATGCCGCATGCGCAACGGATGCAACGGTGGTGTTTTTTTTACTCCAACACAACCTAGATTGAATATCCTACTGTGAGTTCTGATGACATCATTCTGCATAATAAGTAACCATGTGCTTCTGGCCTGCTGCTTCCAGCTTTCAAACCGGAAACAACATAGCGGCTCGTGTGGAAACTTCCTTCTCTTATATCACGAAAATAGTTCACCAAAACGTGTTTCTGAAAACATTTTATGAGAGATATAAGCCCCTGAGTTGCTGAATCTGTCCTCTCTGAATGTGATATGTTGATAGCAGATTTTACACGTGCAAACCAAAGACACATTTCTGTCTTTTGTACGCAAAAAGTAGAAAATAAAGTATTTTCTATTCTATGTTTTGATATAGTTTTGCTGTTGTTAAATGTGGCCCCCATTTACTTCAATTCATCAGAACTTTTCTGTTTTTTTTAGTCTCCGTTCACTGTGGAGGGTAGCGATAATATCGGCAGATCAAACAATAACCATTAACTGTAAAAAAAGAAAAGAACTCACCCTATGTGCCGTTTTACTGCTGCCATTTCCACTGAGTATAAAAAGTGAGCATGCTGAGTGTGACAGAAGCCACCTGCTGGTGTCTCTTTACACCCGTATCACTATCAATAACACTATCTGGGTGGAGCACGCCTCCCCGAGCTCATCTCACAGACCGCTCAATGACAGAGAACTTCCTCTGTACTGTTGTTGTTGTAACGCAAACGTGAGAGTGTCGTCTGGCGTGTCTCCGACAATGAGATACTCTACACCCTTCAATGAGTCTCACCTGTGGGAGTTTAGATAAAGACTCCAGAATAACTGGTTACAAACCATGAAGTCATCTTCACCACGTCACTGCACACACATGTAGACGAGAAGATATCCTGGCTTTTATCTCTCCAGCTATGAGTCAAGCCCCCAAAAAGACTGGATACTACATTTCTCATAATGCAACCCAATAGCTTCTTCAATTATGCTGCGTTCCAATTGAACCGAAGTCGAATTTCCGACTCGGAAAGTCTATGGATGTATAAAGTGGTGGGCACACCACCAACGTCAGGAGCGCGTGGCGTCGCGTGGTGGCTGCGTGATGCAGGAGTCTGGTGTTCACACTAGATGCGTGTCGGCTGCGTGTCGGCTGCTGCTGTCAGCCCTTTCTTTCTACATAGAGTTTGCCTTTTAATGGCCATTTAACTTCATGATAAATATAATTTATATTTATTTTAGACAGAGAAAGGTTCAGAAACGTGTGGTAATTAGTAAATAATAGTAATAATCCACAATTACAACTCCGTACTGTATTCATTTATGATGCTTTCCAAGTCACTGCTTGTTCCACATCAGGGGGTCTGCAGCATCGACAGACGGACATTTCCATCCATAAAGCCGTGATGCTAGCGTGGCTAAAAATCCAAATTATGCAGAGTAATAGATCTTATTAATGATAATTTCATGCCTCGGGGGTCGGGCCCCTGAACCCAAGTCCCCGTCTCAATCTGCTGGAGGGCTGGAGAAACACAGACGTGGTCAGATACGTCGCCTACGCCAGTAAACCTCCAGTAGTCGACACAAAGCTCAGCCAGAGAGTTGTCGCTGACAGATTATAAAGACTTCACTGTTCCTCTACAAGCTCACTGAGGCATACAGGCAGACATCCCGCTGCTAGAGACACACTGGTGCAGCAGCAGCAGCAGGTACATCTAATGACTCACCCTGTGGCGGTGATGGGCGGTTCAGCAGGTTTACTCTTCTCCGTCTGGGAATATTCTGCCTCACTCTTTCTTGCAGGAACTTGAATCTTCTGTAAATTAAGTTGAAACAAACACACAATCAGTTCTGCAGAAATCACCCAAACAGCAGCTTCCAGTCATCCAGAGAGTTTCTAGTCTGTTAATGATTCCAACCAACTCATGTTGCAGCTTCCTGGTTTTCAACAGCGTGTTGATGCCCCTCTCTCTCTTCCTTAAGCTAAGGGTGTGTCATTATGAACAAACATGGATTAATATTTGACTTGGCTCTTTCCTTCCTCCTCCTGTTTCTTTCACTTCAGTGTTTGTCTTAAAGCCACCTCGAGGGCTTCAGACAGTTACAACACTTAAAGCCCCCCCCTCCAGTGTATTCTGGCGTTTCTATGATATTTCATACTGTATATATCTGAGTCATTTCCTTACAATGTTGATTAGCCACACAACAACTTAAAGGGACTGTTTGTAACTTTTTAAGCGTATAAATGTAGCGGGTCGAGACATATGCGCGCTCGCATGTAGCCGCTGTCTCGTCTCCTCTGCCTGCTTGCCTTCACTCAGACAGCGCGTGCGTTCTCACGTACTCGCTCCACCTCTAGACGTGAACGCGCGCTCACTCCACACTGCAGAAGAGTTAGTTTAGCTCTGAGAATATCTAGTGAATGTTCAGTGGCGTCGGTGCTGGAGCTGAAGAGAGCGCGGCCGGTGCTGGTGGACGGTCCACCTTTAAAACGTGTCTATCCGTCCTCCGGTGCGCTGTGGCCGGCGTGTGCGGCGGTGCAGCTCCTCGGTGCAGCAGCAGCAGCCAGACGGCCGCCTCACCAGCAGGAGACGGTGAAGAAGAGAGCGAGTGAGAGAGAGAGTCGGTGTGTTCATTTTTGATCTGATAAACAGTAAATTCAGTGCCATATAGCTGTTTTTTCCAAGCTACTGTCTCCAGTTTAGCTGGTTTCATCTAAACTGGGTTGGAAAAACGAACCAATCTGGTTGCCATGGTAACGAATTAACCAAAAGGAAGAACGTTAACCGAATAACAAGACAGGAGGAGGAGGGCTAAAACCAGGTTAAGGCCATTTAACTCCAATAGAAAGGTTTGTTGAAGTCATTTTGAGCCTCACCTGTCCATAGAAGTCAGCTGAAGGAGACGATCTGGATCTCTCGTGGAAACAGGTGGTGTTGGTTCTCTCCTCTGGTCCTGGATCCAGGATGTTATCGGCTGACCGGTACCGTCCGGACGCTCTCGTTTCTGGGTCGGTTTTCTGTATATTCCACCTGGCCTCGTACTCGGCGAAGGTGCCCAGTCTTTGCTGGTCGAGGATGAACTGCTTGTGTGCAGAGTGAGGACCCCCCTGGACCTCTTCAGCTCTGCTCCTGAAGCCCGTCACCGCGTCCTCTGGTTCACTGCTGGAGCTGAAACCTCGGGTTTTGGTCTCTGTGGGGGTCTCTGTATAGATCTGCGGGGGGAGAGCTGGTCTAAAGAGCTTCTGCTGGTCTAGTGAGGAGCTTTGATGGCGAGCGAGATCTCCCTTCACCCCGACTTCGTGGATTTTGTCCGGCTCAGAGAAAGAGCGTACCTTCTTTTCTGCAGGAAAACGCTTACGGCCTCCGATGCGAGTCACCTGACCACCTGGGTTACTCATCACAGACTCTGACACAGTCGGCAGAGTTGCGACGTCTTTCCGGGCGGAGGACGGGTAGTTAGGTAAGGCCTCGGCCGCCGGGTGCTCCAGCAGGACCGGCTCCAGGTCTTTCCTCCTGAACGACGTCGCTTTGAGCACCCGTGCTTGTGCTTCCTTCAGATGATCCTTGTAGGAGCTGGAGAAGGAGCCGTCTGCAGACGTCGGGGCGCTGCTTTCGGTGGACTTCCAGACATCCTGGTCATCTTCAGTCTCACCCTCAGCACCAGGAAGCGCCGCTGCGCTCATACTCTTCTGCAGCTTGGCTCTTCTTATCTGGATTTCGTTCCTTAACGTCGTAGCAAAGCGGTCGCTGCGTCTCATCTGCTTGCTCTCGAGGGACTCCTCGGAGTTTGGGCCTCTTGTTTTGTCGCTTTGGCCGGCCGCGTCCAGGGATAGCGAGTGAAGCATTGGAGTCGCCTGGGGGCAGATCTTGTTGCTCACTTGGCTGTGATGTCGGATGTCGTGTTGTGGCGGCAGAGACCTTCGATGGTCAGACTGTCTGCTGGGAGGATAACTCACGAACGGAGCTTCGGCGTTGTGTCCTCTCTGGCTTCCCCTGTCGTCAGCGCTGGTTTCTAGTACGGGACTCACTTTGCTGTATCCATTACTGTCTTTACTGTGAGGGGCGTGTTGCTGCTGTTGAGGCAGCTGATACTTCACTTTGTTGACTGACTGTGGGCTGAGAGAGTTACACTCATTTCCAGCCAGCTCTACGCCCGTGACGCTCTTCCTGTCCTCTGATTTTCCTGACTGGGGGTTGTGACACGTTGTGACGCAGTAGTACCGGCTGTGTGCACTGCCGTCGGTGTTTTGGTCGGTGGACGTTGTGCTTAAGTTCCTCCTCTGGTTCTGACCAAAGTGTTGTGCGGACCCGTTGGTAGGCAGCTCCTGCATGCTGCAGTAGTAGCCACCTACGTTCTGTGGCTTTGGTACGGACATTGCCCGCGGCTGGGTATAAAAAGTGCTTTTGTCACTGTGGTGTCGTTGATGGTGGGGCTGGCCTTGCCGAACATCGCTGCTGGACAGTGAGTGCTGCTTGTTAGAGCTGAATTTATCAGAAGAAGAGTGAAACACATCGCCGTCGTTTTTCAGGGACGAGTTGTGGCTTCGGCGGCTTTCAGAGGAAGTCTTGACGTGTGATTCAGGTGCTTCGGGGTGAGATATGATGAGCCCCCGTTCGTGCACCTTCGTCGCAGCAAAGCTGTCGCTGCGTGCAGGTGGAGGCGGAGGAGGAGGAGAGGGGGAGGCGGTCTTCTTCTTTGTTTCAGGGACGTGCCAAACCGGTCCTAAGTTGGTTCTGCTTGAAGTGGAGTGGCGTGAGCCGGCCGAGTCCTCCGCCTGTGGGCCGGCGCTAACTCCGGGCATCTGGAAGTATGCCACCCTGTCGTCCTGTTTGACGCCCTCGGTCAGGCTCTGGCTGTTCCTGCCGTTGTTGTGTTTCCCTCCAGCGTCCCACTGACTGACTTTATAGAGCACGTTCTCCGTGGAGGCGGCGTTGCTCTTGGAGAGGGTGTAGTCCGGAGTGCCGGAGCTCGTGGAGAAGGAGCTGTAGGCCGAGTCTCGTTTGCCTCCTCCTCCTCCCAGGTGCTCCATGCTGTTGTTGGACTTGGCGGGTGACAGCTGGCCGGCGGGGTACGGGTGGGAGACGTGTTCTAGGCTGTCCATGCTGCCCAGAGAGCTGAACTGGTCCGACACTCGGCGCAGGTTTGTTTGCTCCCAGTCGGAGGAGAGATCAGTGGAGGAGGAGCTGGAGGGTAAAGCAAAGGAACACGTGTGAAAATACAAACACAACCTGTTTTATTTCTGCAAAAATAGACATTTACCTACAGACTGTTGTCGTTAATGAAGTTATGAACCTGGTTCCTCTATTGCTTGCTCTGTAGCACACATAATGTCTGAAGGGGATACTACCCGCAGAGCAATAACTTAGGCTAATGCACAAAATGATTATGATTTTATTCTCATTAAATTACGACTTTATTCTCAGCAGTATTACTTTTTTCTCAAAATATTACGACTTCTCAGAGAACACAGATTTGTGGGATATGTTTCGAATGTGCAGAAAGTTTTGGACATGAGCAGAAATGTTGCTGAAACACGTATGAGCTATTAAAGTCCAGAGGTTTATAAATAAATGAATGCATCGTTGTGGTGATTTTAAAGAGAGAGCACATTTAAAGAGGTGACTGAGAGCCTTACTGCATTATATTCCATTATATTTTAATATTTTGATATTTTGTCATCTGAATTTTGTGTTTTCCTACATAAATAAAGACATTTACACCATAAATATGTGCATACTTATTCACCAGAATGCAGAAAATGAACTGTTTGATGCTCAAAATGGGAGACACATTTTCATCTAATCAATTATCAGGTTTCAGTATCAAGACTTAAACACAGCTAAAAGCCTCAATGCACATCTTTTTGTACTTCTATGTCAATAAAATTAACCTATAACATCTGGAGAAATGCACAAAACTTTAGATTTTTCAGGAGAAAAGTCCATTTTCATGTTGTTTTCAGCAGAGAGAAGAGTTTGATTCAACATTCAGAAGCTATAAAGTGTCCGTAGTAGAACAACCCAAAGGACCAACAGTTGGAAAACCCTTTCTAATCATTTAGTTTTAATCTACAGTGCTGGATATCTAACACACTGAGACTCAAGAGGCAGACTTCAGGATCCCTTCAGGAGTTTACCTTGCATCGTATCTGGTGTGCCAGACTTGCGTGGGAGGAGACTGCGTTTTGGCGGTCTCTGATTGGTTCTCGTTGAACTTGGTGGAGTGCCAGGAGTGAGGCCTGCTTATGGGTTCATTCCTCCTGCAGAGAGGGGTAGAGAACACAGACTGGATCAGAGATGGAAAACACTGTGTGCTGCTTACTGTGCAGCTGGAAGTCACTGCTGCAGCTGCTGGTACTGCAACTCAACTAGTTTTATTGTCCTGCATGTCGTGGAAAAACTGTATTAAATATGAAGAAATGTAAGTTTTGTGCATTGTCACAATTAAGATGGTTAAGTATTCTGAAAGCACATCGGGTGTCCGGACGTTTAAGATTGAACGAGGACCTTGATGATGCTCCTGAGTCTGGACCGAGGGTTACACAACATTGTTCTGCCTCCTCTCTGGTGATTATACATAATTCTGTATGATGTGGGACTTTATAAAGCTGTGGGCACACTACCCGCATCAGGAGCGCTTGGCGTCTGTGTCGCGTGGTGGTTGCGTGATGCAGGAGTCTGGTGTTCACACTAGACGCGTGTCGGCTGCGTGTCAGCTGCGTGTCGGCTGTGTTTCTGCTGCTGCTGTCAGCCCTTTCTTTCTGCATAGAGTTTGCCTTTTAATGGCCATTTAACTTCATGATAAATGTGATTTATATTTATTTTAGACAGAGAAAGGTTAATTAGTAAATAATAGTAATAATCCACAATTAAAACTCCGTATTGTATTCATTTATGATGCTTTCCAAGTCACTGCATGTTCCACATCACTGTCCGGCACATATTTCAGAATAAAAGCCTCGTGTTAACAAATGAAGGAATTCTGTGCAAAGAAAACCCGCTTTAGGGCTTTTATTTCGAAATGAAAACAGGAAGTGTTGATTTAAACCCCAAACTTCTTCTTGGAGCTCTCAAAGTGACTGCGTGTTCCACAGCACTGACTGCTCATATTTCAGAATAAAAGCCTTGTGTTAACAAATGAAGGGATTCTGTCTATAGAAAAATCGCCTGAGGGCTTTTATTTTGAAATGAAAGCAGGGAGTGTTGATTTAAAAATGAGTCTTTACTTTTTTTCATCTCCGTAACATATTCTACAGATAGACCTCCAAACTGTAGTAAAGTCTTGCTGGTATAAAGTCAATTTACTGTCACTAGATCACCTTCCCTGTCTGTTGCTGCTGAGAGACGCAGCCGAGACGCGAGCGGCTTGCCTGAATAATAGGCGAGCCTTCTATTCTATAAAATAGACGCGCTCTCATGCGGGCAGTGTGTCCACCAATTAAGTCGGCTTGGAAAGGCTGATGATGTGTTGATCATTAAATTGTTTACTAGAGCACCAAAGTGCACCAGATTGATGCATTTAACTTCAAAATGTAGGCCACAAAAGTTTCTTTTTAAATGTTTCCAAAATCAACAAGTAATTATGTTAATTAATCGTGATCTCAATATTGACTACGATAATCGGGATTAAGATTTTTGTCGTAATCCAGCAGCCCAACCAAATGATTAATTGATAATGAAAATATTCGTTAATTGCAGCCCTAAATGTTACTTTAAGTCTATGCGTACCGAGATCTTCTCTGATGTAAGATTTGTGTTGCAATATAACGTATATATTCAATTAAGGACAACTGGGGCTCATTGAGTTATTATTCTTAGTTATTCATCTAAGTAGGGCTGTGCAATTTCAATTTCATTTCAATAATGAAAACAAAACAATTGACATGAAATGATCATTGTGCCGTATTGTGTTTTGCAATGACGCTCTCATTTTGTCTTATGCTATAAATCCAGCGCGGCCCTTTCCTTTACAGCAGTGCGCTTTCCTCTCGCTTCGCTGCTCGGTGTGGGAAGGATCCCCTCGTGGGAATTCTACCGGCCAGCGCCGGCCACATTTCTTCCGTAATATTGTGCCACGACCGGCTCTAGGTCGGCTTGGAAAGGCCTGAGCTTGCCGTTCCCTCTCTCCCTGCAGGGGAGGGACGGTGTTCCCGGCGCGACTGTCAACCGGGGTAGACTGTCCTGTGCGTTGATATCGGCAACCCACCTGAACCGTCTTGAAACATGGACCCAATCTAGCCTCTTAGTTTTGCTCTCAAAGTGCACCAGATTGATGCTTTTAACTTTAAAATGAAGGCCACAAAATGTTCTTTCTAAATGCATGATGTTCCCAAAGTCAACGAGCAAAGTCAACGAGCAAAAACAGATGTTTCTGTCTCATTACACAGCTGTCAGTTCTGCACATGAAACGTACCCTTTAAAGCGATTCTTTCTGAGTTGCATGTCAGGAAAAATGTGAACAGAACATATCAGCATAAAATAACAAACACCTCAAATCAAATACAATTTCCTTCAATCAGTACAGACACAGAAACATGAGCGTACATGTCACAGACAGACACACAGACAGAGAGACAGACAGACAGACAGTGTTTTGCATGCTGAAATAATGGGATGAATCTCTTTCCTCTAATGACATGAACCACAAAGAGACGTGCCGATGAAGGCAGGTAATAAACCACAGGAGAAGGAGAGTCGCTACGACAGGAATGAGGATGATATTATCACTAGACGACGAGTGATTGATGTGATTATGAGCACGGGGAGGGGAGGGGAGAGAAGGGGAAAGGTACTACTGATTACGATGAACCGTACCTCATGGAACTTCGCAAAATCTTCGTGAGAAAGCTTCTCGCCACATGAACGTCATTCTCAGAGGGCATTTTCTGAGCTACAATATCCACCATTTTCATATTCCTGGGCAGCAGGGGGAGGAACACACACACACACATACACTAAGAGCTCATCGACAGTTGACTTCACAGAAGAAGAAGACATCTGACACTTAAATTTTAGACACCTACTCCATGGAACAATCTACAGACTGATCTTAAACTTCAAAACATATCAACCCTGCAACCCCAGAGTCCAGGATGTCTGTGTGCAACTGACTACGTTTACATGCATGCTAATATTCCACTATTAATGCAAATATAACAATATAGTGAACTTGATGCAGGTCATGTAAACAGCAGAGTTAAATCTTATTCTGAATGGAGCATTTTCAGATTAAGACATGTGAGATCTGCTGATATTATTCAGGTTTTAGGAGCATTCTTTGGACGTGTATATATATACCTCTTGCCTGTTTGCAGCCAGCTCTGTGTGTTGTACACAAACCAACCAGCTGACAGTTTGCAGAGATGCATGCACAAAAAAGAAGGAGAAACACACTAGATATGCACAAATATCACAACGCCGACCTTTTCAAGAAGGTGTTTGAAGGAATGAAAGAGGGAGGCTGTGTTCGCCACCGGTTACGTTAATCTGAGTATGAACGGCTGCATGTAAACAGGAATATTCATTCTCATTAGTCATGTAAACAGCTTAGTAGGAATACTGTCTTTTTCAAACTGAATGTTTGTTGGACAAAAAAGTCTGAAAAAAAAGATCTGAAAAAAGTCTGAAAAAAAAAAAGTCTGAAAAAAAAGATCTGAAAAATGTCGGACAAAAAAAGTCTGAAAAAAAAAGTCTGAAAAATGTCGGACAAAAAAGTCTGAAAAATGTCGGACAACAAAAGTCCGAAAAAAAAAGTCTGAAAAATGTCGGACAACAAAAGTCTGAAAAAAAATATCTGAAAAATGTCCGAAAAAAAAAAGTCTGAAAAATGTCGGACAAAAAAAGTCTGAAAAAAAGGATCTGAAAAAATGTCCAAAATTTGAGCATGTAAATGTAGTCGTTGTTTTATCTGATCATTTTAATGTGCTTTTATGTTAATTGTTGAAACTCTGTGTTGCTGTTATGCTATTCTAGGTCCTGTCTCCCTTACAAAAGAGATGTTTGATCTCAATAGGACAAACCTGGTTAAATAAAAGGATAAATAATGAAACTAGCACTGCAGAAAACTCAAGTGTGTCGGGGAGGTCAGTGTCTAAAAAAAGCTCACAAGGACGAAAGGTTCTCTAAATGAGTGATCAGTGAAGTGGGGTTATAAAATAAAAAAGTATTTATCTACAGATGGGGATCATTTGCTCCAATAAAACAAGTATATTATGTCCATTACTACCACCAACAATGAACTTTGGACCAATAGAAACTCTGACACACAGATATAAGTTCATTATTTTGAAGTTGAAGCACTCACTGACGTTTAAATATCTGGATTTATCAGGACTATGTCAGTCTTGCTACAGATCATTTTCTTGAAATGTAGGCTGTAAATGCTGTCAAGTTGAGTCCAAATGCAATTTGAATAAAATCACCCTCTTTTTAAAAAGGTATATAAGAGGTATTAACATGATTTAAATTGAAAATGCTTCTGTTTATCACTATGAAAATGATATCTAAGAGTACTAATGGTAGTAAACATTATGCTTAATCAGTGTTATGGTTATTAAGGGGTCCCTGGCCCCAAAAAGTTGACAACCCCTGCTCTTAATCTCCTCTGATCCACCTGAATAATCACATTTTTCTACTTCACAGGTCAGTAATATGCAGAATATCTGATTAATGGTGTTACAGCTCCCTCTACTGGTCAAACTAACGCATGCTCATGATGATGTCACAGTTTAAAGTGTGACAGAAGTTGCACTGTATGATGAACCGACATCACAGAAGACAGGGTTATATACTCCTCATCTCTCATTAGGCTCATTATCTCACCAGTATACTGTACGGAGCTGGTAGGTGAGCTGGTGGTGCTCAGACTGGAGACCATATGGTCTCCGGTGGGGGAACACAAAGCCCAGCATGGGGCAGATTAACAGAACAGAGAATCTCTTACACAATCAGATCAGCCACATCGTCACCCCTCCGTCCAAGCTGTCGTCTGCCTCCCAGACAACCCCGATATCACATCAGGCACGGGGGCTCCGGTAGGAGGTTATTAGTGCAGCTATTGTGACGTTTGGAGAATTATTAAATGGGGAGGTTGTATTAAAGTATACATGTTTTCTACTTTTATAAAATGGCCCTTATATTAAGTCTTATATTGTGTGGTAGTTTTTCTTTTCTTGGTAAGATTTTATTGTCCCCTAAAAATTACGTTCCCAAACAACAAAACTGAATGTGAATTATGTTTAGAGGGAAACATCTTTTGTCGTGGATTAGGTTTGTTTTTGATGAATCACAAATACACACATTTGTAATAGGGCTGTCAAAGTTAACGTGATAATAACACGTTAACGCAAATTTGTTTTAATGACACTAATTCCTTTAACGCATTAACGCAACTTGTGATTTTTAGGTTGTAGCGGCTCAGTTTTAAAGCTAGAGTGAAGATCCTGGTATCATAGTAAACTCTAGAACCTGATGAATCCATCGGTACCAACCAGGTCAGACTAGCTGGTCATGAAGGAGGTTAAATAACGCTACAAACTTACACTAAATTTTGGCGAGGAAAAACTGTCATGTCCATTTTCAAAGGGGTCCCTTGACCTCTGACCTCCAGATCAGTGAATGTAAATGGGTTCTATGGGTACCCACGAGTCTCCCCTTTACAGACATGCCCACTTTATGATCATCACATGCAGTTTGAGGCAAGTCATAGTCAAGTCAGTACACTGACAC
>CAKAOI010049722.1:0-23389 GCA_916701655.1 Sebastiscus albofasciatus
ATATATATATATATATATATATATATATATATATATATATATATATACTGTACATGTAGCATATACATTTTGACGCTGAAACATTGACCAAAACTTTGACCAAAATTTGAATGTTTGGATTTGAATATATAAGGAACACCACTAGGAAGATACAGAATGATATAAAAACCTAAATATAAAATAGCTTGATTGATTGGTATCTAACAAAACATAACACATTCAATGACAACTTTGGCAACGTTTTTAAAATACTTGCTTTCTAAGTTATGGCACAGAAAGTATGTTTAAAGCAGATATATTAATTTTTTTAGACTAAGACACCAGACTACAGTTCTTCTCAGCTCTCCAGAGTTTTATAGCGTCTTTCAGCTCATTATTTTGGTTTTCCAGCCGGCAGCTTCACTGTTTGGTTCGGCTCTCATCAGAGACATTTATTCAGCTGCAGCTGTTTTCAGTGAAAAAGCAACACTGCCTCAGTATATTGGTGGCAATAATTTGCTGTGGGCCAAAACCCCAAAGTCCTACCACTGGAGAAACTCTCCCTCTCATTTGAAGCAGCAGATATCCATCAGTTACACACTCACACACACACACACACACACACAGAGCTGGGCTTGGGGAAGAAGAGAATTAGAGGCAACCACCAAGACGTTTACGAGCAGCCCCATGGCAGCCGTCCGCCAAACAGGACGGCTGCCACAGAACCACAGCGGCAGAGAAACCCTCTGTCTGTTGACTCTGCAGATTAGTGACTTAATATAACCACACAAAGACGGCCTTTCTCTCCGCTGCTCTCAGGGAATAAATGCTGAAGAAGGAGCAGCGCTGGTTACATAATCTATTTTCTTTACTTCCAATCTCAATGTAGCTGCACTGCAGTTTGTTCAACTTTAACAATGAACTTATAAAACGTGTGAGAACCAGACGTGGAGGTGCTGCTATCATCACACACCCCATCCAGAATGTTGCAGCAGCTCCAGGTGTAGTGGAGAGCTGCCAAACCAACCAGGGCGTGGAGCTTTTACACACTTTGTAGCCTCGAGGCAAACACTTTTGCTCTGTGGTTTAACAGACGTGTAATAGACATTTAATTTGTTTATTTGAAATTGATTTCACATTCTGAGAACGCACACACAGCAAGGTGCATCAAAATTAAAACATGTCACACAACTCTTGTCCAGTCCACCATGATGCTTTATTCACTAAACGTTTAGACACACTTGTTAAAGTTTAAACACATATACTCTTACGGAGAGGCAGGTATTGACCCAGCAAATCCTCCAGCTCTTAACAAACAGTCTTCTCTGTTTGTTTCCCCGTCAGTAAGGTTGTTACTCCGTTTGTTGAAACTACATGTTTACACTGAGTGGAATATTGGAAATAAATATGTGCTTTTTAAAGCTGATCCATTTCATCAAATGGACATATTTAGATGTCTTGTGCATCATTTCATAACATTTCCTCAAAGCTCAGCCTTCTTTGGGATTTAAAATAAAGTTCTGTGAGTCTGAATAATGTTTGGCTGAATAATATGAGTAAAGACTGACCCACAGGGAAGATACTTCTTCGTAAGGGATTTAAATTGCTGGTATTAGTTGTGTTTTTTAATGGACAAAACCTCAGAAATGCCTGGATTAAATATTTGAATTACATATTAATTCGGTATCAGGACCATAAACTGTATATAAGAAGTGGACATAGTCACCGTGACGTCACCCATAGGTCTCTGAAGTCCATACTCATTTGCATAATGAGGCAGAAATGCATAAAAATATGTAAAAAGAAATGTATAACGAAAAGAATACAGAAATAAATAAGGGGTGAAATGCAAAGGAGAAATTGTGCAGATATAAATAAATATATGAATGCATAAATACATACATTTAAAAATATAAAGTAAGTAAAAAAAAATTGCAAAAATGAATAATAAATTAAAAAAAATGTAAATAAAAATAAATAAATAAATTTAGAAATGAATATAATACAAAAATAAATAAAAGGCAAAATTAAACAGAAGAGTAATTAAATAAGATAATTAATACCATGATAAAGAACTAAAGAAGCAAATTAAAACAGAAATCATGTCATCTTAATCAATGTATGTCACATTTTATCAATTAATAAATGGCTACATTTATTTTTAATATTATTTTTGCTACATTTAATTACATATTTATTTATTTATCAAGTCATTTATTAATTTATTTATTAATTTATTTTTTATTTTGGCAGGTTCCGTCCTCCATACTGAAGAATGGTTGTGAAGCTCAAAGTGGGCGGCTCCGCCCATCGCCATCTTGGCAGTGACGACTCCTAAAGGCCTTAAAGCACCGGGGCATTTATTTTTTGTACGATTAATTTGCATGTCAATATGTTTCTTTGAAATTATGTTTTTGTCATGAATACTTACAATACACACAAAATACGAATATTATGCGGCGAAAAAGCAACTTCACATCCTGAGAGCCATCGGGTTGCTCGCACAAACCCGTGGACTAACGATTAACAACGCCATCGTTTGCTGTTGTTCTCCATCATTCATAGCAGCCATACTGATGAAGGACAAACCCTGAGCCATGTATATAAGCCCCAGTTTCTCACAGCGTGTTTGCTTTCACATGCTTGGGCTCCACACGTCCTGCAGTCTGATGTTATGATTCAACACATGAGCTCATCACTGGTTGATTGGCATTTTACGCTGGGCTTAGGCAGCCGGATGAAACAGACGTGATTAAAGGCTGTAACAGGGCAGTGTAATCCCAGTACTCCCACAGGGAGACTGGACTCATATTAGTGAAGGAGTTATCTAATAAAGGAGGGGACCACCAACAGGTAGTTGGAAGGATACAATATCTCATCCAACATCCGCTCACGGAGAGTTACTGGCACATAATGAGACAGAAGGAGAGAAACAATGTAGTCAACAGTGATATAAAGTAATTGAGTCTGTTGAGTATCAACCTCTAATCTACTGTAGGTTTGAAACATGACACAGTTTACTATTAACAAGATCAGGAGGAGGAAATATTTTGGCCACTTCCTGCAACAACTCTTAAAGCTGCTCTAATTCATGTTTTACATTAACGACAGATGAACTGACTCAACGGCCAAAAACCAAGATGGGGACGACCGAAATCCAAGATGGCGACAACCAAAAACCAAGATGACGGCGGCCAAAAACCAAGATGGCGACAGCTAGAAACCAAGATGGCGACCGCCAAAAACCAAGATGGCGATGGCCAAAAACCAAGATGGTGATGACCAAAAACCAAGATGGCGACAGCTAGAAACCAAGATGGCGACAGCTAGAAACCAAGATGGCAACAGCTAGAAACCAAGATGGCGATGGCCAAAATGCCAATCTCAATCTTCAAAACCGTAGTCCACAACCAATGAGTGATGTCACGGTTTCTACGTCCACTTCTTATAAACAGTCTATGACAGAAACACAAGTCCAAATGAATGCTAACGTTGCTCCGTGTCCGCTGGATGTGTTCACATGTTCACCACGTCAACTTTAGTCTGTGATAATCAATGCTGTGTTTACAGCTTCTTGTGCCGCCCCATGTGGTACGAATATTACATAATGTTGATTTAAATAATGCAGTATTAATAATCAGAAGCTTAAATACTCAGTAGTCGCTGCTGCTTCCTGGCTGCAGGGTAAAGTCGCACAGAGAGAGATAGTGTGAGACTTCAGTCAGTGATCCAGTGGCCCAGTCTGTAACCATAACAGCCACATCATCTCCACAACAGAGGGGAGTGTGGAGCGTCATGCCGGACATGGTTGGACTTCTCTCTCTGGCTGTTAACGCGCTCTGCCCTCCGGCGATATCAGCAGCTGTGTGCCTCTGGACCATGAATGGGATGTTCAGTCTCCGCTGGCTGTGACATCATTTTGTCGTCACGATCTGGACACACGCAAACCTCAAGTAGCAGAACGCCAATCGATTAATGTTCAGACGGTTTATCTCTCCATCTCTCTGATGTTTATTCGTGACATGAAAATGTCAGCGGCCACGGGGGGGGGGGGATGGGACATCCCATGATTCCACCTCTTCAGTCAAAACAACCAGCAGGAGGGAGAAGGGGTGCATGCTGGGAGGCATAAGGTATATGTTTCTTTTACACTGTATGCACAGTATGCGACACATACAACACTATATGTCAGTGGTCTTAACGTTATGGCTGATCGGTGTATATACTGTATATAGTTTATGTTCAGTTTCTGAAAGCTCCAAGTTTACGAGTTTTGACGCGTTTGTTGACATTGTCAGAAATGGCGGAGGTCGTGAAGTTCATTTTTCGGTGTATAATAAGTGAATATATATTTCTCCTCTGTCATTATGCCTTTGCATTTACTGCATTATGTTACCCACTTGCTAAATTGTTATCCTCTGTGGCTTCTAGACGCCGACAGTAACCTTAATATTGCCGTTGCTTAGCTGCATTGTTCTCACGACTTAACCACTTGAACGCCAAGCATATCGTGTACACGACTTCCCATGTTGTAAACACGAGCTCAGGAGTTTCATTTGAAGGCAGCAGTAGTTGTGATCAACACTGTTGACATCAGATTTTGGCCCGTGTGGCTCATGTTGCACAACTTCTTCTTGTGCGTTTGTTTGAACTGCACAGGAGCGATGTGCGTCAGTGGTGTTGTGTTCCTCCATGTGTGTGTTTTTGGTCGTGAGGTGATGAAGCAGTGAGGCTGATTTAAGGAGCTCTACTACCATCACTCATAACCCCCAACTCACTAATTACAACCACAGGATCACAATGAGCACTGCTGCTGTGCACCGGCACTTGATGACAACACGGCGGGGTACTAGGAGCATAAGTAGCTGAGTAAAGATTGACACCTCTGCCCCGCCTCCCACTGATGGGATGACTTGACCTCAGACCCTCCATCTCATAGCTGGAGAGATTAAAAAGCAAAGAATGACCCGAAGCACCGGCTCAAACAATCCAGTCAGACGTGATGATGAGACACAAACATCACTCAGACACGTCAGTATAATATATATCTGAATATTTAGAGGTCAGGGCATCTTTACTGAGATACTACTCACAGTGATATTCACATTACTGGGAGGCAAATGTCAGCTGGTAATACATTCCACACACACACACACACAGCTGGGATGCTGTTATGCAGGTCGCTGTGGAGACGGCGGGGAATGAGAGAGAGATGGCGGAGAAGGAGGGGAGCGCTAGCTTCTCTTTCATCAGGTCACACACACTGACATCCATTCAACATGTTCGCCGCCTTATAAACCCTGTGACATAACGCCAGACACCAAACTTTTGATCTTTCTGCTCGTCCCCTGTCTCTTGTCCCGTCCTCCTGTCATGTCAGACAGCGTCTCTTTGCTTGTGTGGTGTTAAGTAAATATGAGAGAATAGTTTTGGGTTTCTAGCATTATAATATGACTTTATAGCTTTTTAGAGATTAAACCTCATGACCCTGACTCTCTGACCTCCTGCACAGTTCACTGGAACCAGTCGTCTGTCTTTTAGCTGGTGATGTGCTGCATCTCTTGTTTTTTATTTTGGTCACTTTATCTCCTTTTTATTGTTTTTATCGCTTGTCTTGTTAAATATTCTGCTTCCATTGTTATTTACTGTTTTTACTTATTTCAGCTAACAGATTTTTTTTGTTCTTAGCACAATGACAATAAAGATCTATTCTATTTTGCTTATTTAATTTTATTATGCAACAAGTAGATCTACATGTTATGTCATACTCTATACTTCTACTTTTGAGCATGAACTGAAATCAAATACTTTTTTTCTGGAAAGAAAAAGTTACATTCTGTCATTTTATGCAGAAATGTTCAATCATGAAGCTCTACAAAACATGTCTGACCCGATCTTGACTCCTGACTGATGCAGAGGAACATCTCACCACCCTTTCGGTGACCTTTGAACCCTCATCCTACAGTAGGATGCAAAATCAACGTCCCATCACAGTTTTCAGATTGTTAGATTAGAGTCTGACTGCAGCTGCAGGGAACTGAGTCTTATCAAACACAAGTCATTCACAGCTCTGTGACGCCATCTACTGTCTCTGTGGTGCATGAGGAAGGGTCTTCATCAGCAGTACAACTGCATTTCAGTCTCTTAAATATAAATACATTTCAGTTAAATCATTCTCTGAACACATTTCATGAGGATGAAATGCAAAACTACTGCAGATTATTCCTGAGTCTCATGAAATGGTGAGAAACTAAAACGTCTTCTAAAAAAGCAAATTAAAAATACTCACTTTTATGCTGTTCTGGATGTATTTTTGCACTATTTGTATTGTTTACAACTTACAGAACACTTGACTTGTATATAGACATTTTAATTCTTATTTTATTGGTGCTATTATATATATTTATTTATCTAATATTTATATATACACCTATTTTTGTTCACTACTTGTGTGCATGACAGTTCTTTCTTTCTTTGTCCAGCTTTGTTGTCCTTGTCCCTAGCTGTTATTTCTATGTAAATTGAGAGAAATGCAAAAAAAAAAAGTCAAAGTCCCTGTTTGTGCACACGTACTGGGCAAATAAATCTGATTCTAATGACCTTTGACGTCAATTTAAGGGAGCCAAAGATATTTTTATGATGGAGAACAACAGCAAACGATGGCGTTGTTAATCGTTAGTCCACGGGTTTGTGCGAGCAACCCGATGGCTGTCAGGATGTGAAGTTGCTTTTTCGCCGCGTAATATTTGTATTTTGTGTGTATTGTAAGTATTCATGACAAAAACATCACTTTAAAAAAACATATTGACAAATATAAATATAATATTTCTATAGTACAGTGCAAAATCTGAGAAAGTGTTAAGAAGTATAAAATTTGACATCTTTTCCACAATTCACATGTATATTTACAGGACCAGAATAAATGAGAGCAAGTTTCAGGATGTGATTCGCAGAAGGAACAATTTACATCTATGTCACTCTTTAACTTCTGGAAGAAATGTTTCACTGGATAGAATCTGTGGATCAATTTAAATGACACCTCTTAAAAAACAAGTCCACATGGTGGTAGGCTGCTTGAGTGAACAAAAAGATCTGAAAAATGTCCGAAAAAATGTCTGAAAAAATGTCTGAAAAAAAAGATCTGAAAAATGTCCGAAAAAATGTCTGAAAAAAAGATCTGAAAAAAAGATCTGAAAAAAAAAGATCTGAATAAATGTCCGAAAAAAAGTCTGAAAAAAATGTCCAAAGAAATTTCCGAAAAAAAAGATCTGAAAAAAAGTCTGAAAAAATGTCCGAAAAAAAAGTCTGAAAAGAAAGATTTGAAAATAAATGTCCGAAAAAAAAGTCTGAAAAAAAAATCTGAAAAGAAAGATTTGAAAAAATGATCTGAAAAAAAGATCTGAAAAGTCTGAAAAAAAGTCAGAAAAAAAAGTCTGAAAAAATGTCCGTAAAAAAAGTCTAAAAAAAAAGATTTGAAAAAAATGTCTGAAAAAAGTCTGAAAAAATGTCCGAAACAAAAGTCTGAAAAAAAAGTCTGAATAAATGTCCGAAAAAAAAGTCTGAAAAAAAGATCTGAAAAAAGTCTGAATAAATGTCCGAAACAAAAGTCTGAAAAAAAGTCTGAAAAAATTTCCGAAAAAAAAGATCTGAAAAAAGATCCGACAACCCGAACATGCGCAGACCGACCAGCTGACACCGGAAGTGACGTTAGAGATGGCGTCCCCTGCAGCCCGGCTGACTGCACGCTGGTTCTCTACCGGACACCGGAGCGGTCGTTTCCTCTCAGTCTCCTCCAGACATGCAGCAGTCTGTTCGGCGTCGGTGTGGCAGACACACCGGGGAGGAGCAGCGGTCAGCCGGAGCTCCGGGACACCTGAGACACCTGGGAGAGACGTGACATTCAGAGGACTGACAGGTGAGGACAGGCTAACTGTTAGCATCACAACATCGTCAGTAGTTCTTACATCAGCAGACCTCCGTTACCTGTTATAGAGATATAACATAAACACAACACCGTCTGTTGTAATGCACCAACACCGTCCTCCAGGCTGCAGGGAGTCTAACGTTACAGACAGATACAGATAAAGGCTGGTTAGCTTTGGTACAACTAGTGTGATGTAACTGCTCTCTGTTAGTGTGTGACAGTATGATGACATCACTGACAGTTTGATGACATCACTGACAGTATCATTAACTATTTTTAAATCTAAAAATGAAGGCTTTAGAAGCAGACTCTATGGCATGCCAATGTTTTTAGCTCCCTTGCTGTACAGCTGACTCCCAGAAAAGTTCCTTTTTGTCCCCCCATTTGTCTTTAGATAGTTCTCTTTTAATGCAAATTTTAGTGCTTTTATTGTTTGTGAATTGTATTTTATCTCTATTTGTGTATGCAACTTTCTGTTCTTGCTGCGGACCGTCTTGGCCAGCTGGTCTCCTTTGGAAAAGAGGTTCTTAATCTCAATGAGACTAACCTGGTTAAATAAAGGTTAAATAAAAAAAAAATCACTGACAGTATTATGACATCACTGACAGTATGATGACATCACTGACAGTATGAACTAACTAAAACTAATCATAATATCAAAATTGATTACAGTTTAACAACCGTTACCCCCATTTCACTGGATCTTTATGTGAATTAAAAAAATATACTAAGACTCTCAAACTTATAAACACTAAAAAAAAGTAATATAACTGTCAAACTGTATGACTCTTTAAAGAATAATAATACACTTTAATCATAATCTTTATTTGTATAGTACCTTTCATACAAGAAATGCAACACAAAGTGTTTTACAATAAAGGAAAATAGACTTTAGAATGAACATAAAGACAGGGAAAATAAGATGTAAAAACAAATCACACTTAGATAAATAAAATAAGATTAAATAGAATGCATAACACAAGATGGAAAATAAAACACTGAATAATAATAATATTTTTCTACATTTTTTTCATGTAGGTCTTTTGTGTTAAATGGAGTAGTATTCAATTATTAGAGCAGTTAATCCATTTTAGTGTGCTGTGAAAACAACCCAGTGATCCTGCTCACAGCATGGTACACTGCAGTGCAACAGCGTCCTTTGTGAGTATTATAATGGTTAATATCTAGTGCCTGCTGACTGGAGTACAGTCAGGAACTTTATGTTTCTTGCGGCATGTTATGGGTCCATAAATGATGTCCTGAGGGCCTAAATGCAATAACTGGACCATGTTGATGATTAACAGCGAGCTTCTTTGTGCTTTTCTTGACTCTGTGCACAAACAAACTCCTCATATTAAACATTGCAGAAGATCTGTATGTACAGTTAGTGCTTCCTGATCAAACAGTCTCCTTTTTGGATCTTCTCCTCTGCAGGCTGGAGATGTCCTCACGGCATCACCTGCCACTCTTTTCACACCAGCAGCAGGTCGGCCAACAAGCTGGACTTCTATGAAGTTTTGGGCATCTCCCGCACTGCAACACAGAAGGACATCAAGAAGGCTTACTACCAGGTCAGAGACACACTTTAGTTTTGGATACCTTAAGATGTTTAAAACTCATTGAGTGTTTCTCAAAGTCAAGGATGCTTCCTTGGTAGGACGGGTACTTCCAAGTCGGGTCCTACAGAGGCAAGACTCCTTCCTAGCGAGTGCGCCGATGTGCGGAAGAAATGGATGTGGTATTCTTTTTAAAATTTAATTTAGAACAATTATCTTACAATTTCTAGTAGGAATATTGATTTTCCTCATTCCTCAAAACGATATACACATATTCAAAACATGTAGGCCTATTAACAAATGAATAAAATCAACAGGGATTTGGACAATTATTATTTATTAACATACAAAACATACAACTAATATTCTCTCCTCAAAGCTACCAGACTCCATTGGAAAACAGGGTAATTTTACCTTGGCGATTGTAAAACACACTTCATTCAAACTCGACAGAAACAAGATAGAACCCATCAAAACCGTCTCGGTTACCAGCTCCGGTTTGGTCGAAATAAACCTTTAATTCACTGAGTTAGATGTGAAAAGAAACAGCCCTTATGTTCTTCTCAAAACCACCAGACTCAATTGAAAAAGAGTAATTTCACCTCCCCGATTGTAAAACACACTTCATTCAAACGAAACTCATCACAACCATCTCGGTTAGTCTTTCTACTGTTCCAACAATAAACTCTTAATTAATTCACCACATTAGATGTATAGAAACAGCCGTTAAGCTACCAGACTCCTTAGAAAAAACAGTAATTTAACCTCACTGATTGTAAAACACCCTGCAAACTCAACACAAACAAAATAACACTCATGAAACCCATCTTAGTTAGCCTTTCCACTGTTCCAACAACCTTTAACTCTGGTTTGGTCGAAGTAAACCCTTAATTCACCACGTTAGATGTGAAATAAAACAGCTGTTATGCTACCAGACTCCATTGAAAAAAACAGTAATTTTACCTCGCCGATTGTAAAAAAAATAAAATAAAATAAAAAAACACTTCAAACTCAACAGAAACAAAATAAAACTGTCCAAACCCGTCTTAGTTAGTCTTTCCACTGTTCCAACAACCTTTAACTCTGGTTTGGTCAAAATAAACCCTTAATTAATTCACAGAGTTAGATGTGAAAATTTGCCGGCTCTCCCCGCTGTTTCTTCCCGCTGTCTCTGAGTCTGTCGCTGAGCAACGAATAAACTTTTGAATTAGGTTATTAGATCTAATATGAGTATAAGATTCAGCAACTGGATTGCCAATTTCTCGCCTCAAATTTGTTCAGAAACAGATTTTGGCGAGTTTACGAGCGTATTTTCAGTCTGGGGACAGGAAATGCATCGTGTGCATAGGATTGTGGGCATTTTTAAGGAACGCGGAGGATACACATCCTTAAAAATCATCTGAATGAAAGGACTCAGTCCTCGGTATGAGTTGAAGGATCCTCAACATTGGAACAGTCCTTCGGCGGGTTTCAGTGACGTAGCGCCATTGAAGGATCCTTCCTGGACTTTGAGAAACAGCCAGAGTTTCTCATTCTCTGCCCTCATCTTTCTTCTTATTGTCTCTCTCCAGTTGGCTAAGAAGTACCACCCAGACACCAACCCAGATGACCCAGATTCCAAAGAGAAGTTTGCCAAGCTGGCTGAAGCCTACGAGGTACAAAGTTAGAGATAAAGTGCATCATCAAATTGTGTTACTCAAACTCACTCGTTGTTGTTGTTGTTGTTGTTGTTGTTGTTGTTGTTGTTGTTGTTGTTGTTGTTGTTGTTGTTGTTGTTGTTGTTTGTGTGAAGGTGCTGAGCGACGAGGTGAAGAGGAAGCAGTATGACACATACGGAGCGGCAGGCTTCGACACGAGCCGCGCTGGGTCAGCGGGCCAGCAGCAGTACTACCGGGCCGGGGCGACCAACATAGACCCTGAGGAGCTCTTCAGGAAGATCTTTGGAGAGTTTACTGGAGGAATGGGCTTCGGAGACATCCACAACATGTTCGAACAAAGGCCCGAGGTAAACCGTAACCCTACATGTCGGTCTTTTATGTAGCTATTCAAACCTTTTCTGTGTTATGTAAATTAAGAATTAATTAAAAATGTGTGCATTGACTGTGACGGGTCATTGAGGTGTGAATGTCAGCAGTTTCATTGTAAAGTTTCATCTTGACTTTCCCTCGGGATCAATAAAGTTACTATTTATCTATCTAAGAATCCTTTTTGTCTTTCCACAGTTTGTGATGGAGCTGACGTTTACAGAGGCAGCGAAGGGCGCCAACAAGGAGCTGAATGTGAACATTGATGACGCCTGTCCGCGGTGTGACGGGAAGGGCAACGAGCCGGGCACCAAAGTGTCTCAGTGTCACTACTGCAACGGTACAGGCATGGTGAGTCTCAGACCGACAGGTGGCAGCAGGGTCTTTAACCTGTGGAGCTATCTACAATCTTTCCTTTAGTTTCCTGTCATCCCTGCAACCTCCCCCTAAAAGTTCCTGTACTTTCAGAAAGTACCCATCGACCAGGGCCTTTTGGGGGGATCAAATGTCCCTAGAACTTAATTTAGACCATGGTCAAAACACAATTTGAGTTCCTCAATGGTTCTTAGTTCCTGGAGAAAGTTCCTGCAGTTAAAAAAAGGACTCTAGTCAGCCATTAAACATGATATCACTGTCTGTGTCGCCTCCTGCAGGAGTCCATCAACACAGGTCCTTTTCTGATGCGCTCCGCCTGTCGACGCTGCGGTGGGAAGGGGTCGATCATCAACACGCCCTGCGCTCTGTGCCGAGGTTCAGGACAGACCAAGAAGAGGCAGACGGTCACTGTACCGGTACCGGCTGGTAGGTTTCACATTCACACATCTGTTTCAGAGTAGATAGTTAGTTTATTTCATCTTATGTTTTGTGAGTCTTAGATTTGGAAAATGTTCTAATATCTTTTGTGACCTTTTCTCACAGGAGTGGAAAATGGTCAGACAGTACGCATGTCAGTGGGGACAAAAGAGATCCTCATTACATTCAGGGTGAGTTCAGTTTGTTTTTTGTTGATTTGTAGCAGCGGGTTGGAGTCTGATGTGTTTTATCTGAAATGTCTCGGTGCAGGTCCAGAGAAGTCCGGTGTTCAGACGTGATGGATTCGACCTCCACTCGGACGTGTTGATCTCTGTAGCTCAGGCCGTCCTGGGGGGCACCGCCACAGCACCAGGCCTCTATCAGACCATCAGCATCATGGTGAGGAACAAGGACCGTATGCAGCATCACTCCATCTCCCCATCAGAGTTGGGACTGTTCTACCTACTCTGAATACACTGCCAAACTGATATTTCTTCTTTTAGAAGAGAGTGTGAGTTCATTTCATGCTGAATTAGGAGTTTCCTTTCATTCACTATTCCTGAATGAAAGTCAGACCTGGCGGTAGACATTAGTCCGTGGGCGGGCATTCGGTATCTGTGAGCGAAACGTAATCATAATAGGCAGCACCGGCACGTGAGTGTATTGATATAAGCACATCCTCCTGATCCAGGGCCGGCTTGAGGCCATGTAGAAAAATTATGTCGCTTTTTTGCCCTGTAATACTCGTCTTCGATGTGAAAGTATTCATGACAAACACAGTTTGAAAAATACATTGATGTGCGAATTAATCGCTCAAAACAAAACAAAACACCCCGGTGTGTAAAGGCCTTCAGATACGTTTCATTACACAGAGTTTCAGTAGAGCAAATTTCTGTCTGTCTGTTTGAAAGTCATCTGTGTTTTCAGATTCCTGCCAGCTGTCAGGCCGATCAGGTGATCCGGCTGGAGGGAAAAGGCATCCGGAGGATGAACAGCTACAGCTACGGAGATCACTACGTACACATCAAGATCAGAGTGCCAAAGTAAGACCCACATAGATGTGTCAGTGTTGTTATTGGATGGATGGATAGATAGATAGATAGATAGATAGATAGATAGATAGATAGATAGATAGATAGATAGATAGATAGATAGATAGATAGATAGATTAATAAAATATCACAATACCAGAAATCTAGTAGTCGATACCAATACCAGTGAAATTCCACGATTCTTGATACCAATTCGACACCACGTTAAAAAACATGCTGTTCAACATCCACTCCTTTATTACCGTTGTCAAACTGTTTTTTGTGAGGAAGTTAAGCAGCTCATAATTCTCTCTATTATCTATTTTATATTGCTGTGAAAACATCTCTTTCAAATAACTGGATTTATTCAAGTTTTTCACCAAAAACTACATTTTACAAGATCACATTTGAACACATCATGATAACATTAGAATTGACTTTCAACCAATACTCTTTTCTACTGAATAGAGCCTGAACTGAACTGAACAGAACATCAGAACATAAATGAATGGCACCTCCCGTGTTGAAATCAGCAGATAAGCGGCGCAGTCCTGCATGGAGCTAACAGCTAACGTTAACTAGCTCTCTTCCTGTTGATCTCAACTCAGATTTTTTTTATTCACAATGCAGCATTATCAGGGAAAATATAGGGTGCATTCCTTGGACGCGTTGATAGTGAGTTTACTGCATCCGGAATACTTTTTCTATTGTCTCTGGACGATGTGACGGCGTTAGTCTTGAGCCCTGACGGTACCTACAGTACTCTAGAAAAACGAGTCACGTGTTCAGAATTTTGGCATCGACTTGGTACCGGTTCTAGTGACATTCCTAAAGACAATTGTTTTGGCAAATCACGGCAATAAATAACTGTTATTAGTTCCAGTTATTGCAGTAACAAAATAATAACAACTGAATTCTTAGCATTTTTAAATCAAATCTGATTCATTCATTGTGGATTTAAAAAATATTGATGTTAAATTAAAACTTGTCTTAGGTCTGTCTTCACACTGTCATCTCCTTCTGTCTGTTCTCTTCATTTTAAACTCTTTTCACTTTAAAATATTTATTTTTATTGTAAATGTCTATTTTATGTTTTCTTTTCTCTTTCGTTATATATTTTTTCTCTTCCTCTGATGAATCTGTTTCTGACGTCCTTACACTGTGAAGTGGTGAAACAGTTGAACAGGATTCAGTGTGTGTCATTAAACTAATGTCTCTGGTCTGGTGTTCCTGCAGGAAGTTGACTCGTCGGCAGCGCTCTCTGCTGCTGAGTTACGCTGAAGACGAGACGGATGTTCAGGGGATGGTCAACGGTGTCCAGCCTTCTGCAGGTCAGTGTTCATTCAGTAAAATACATCAGTCCAGTCCAGAGACGCACAGCCATGTCAGTAGTTGAGCTGATGCAGTGTGTGTTTGTGTCCAGCAGGGGGCAGCAAATCCTCAGGTGCTGGTGAGAAGACAACCAGCTCAGAGGAAGAACAGAACCAGAACCAGCAGCAGGAAGAGGGAGGCTTCTTCTCCAAGATAAAGAAAATGTTCAGCTGACACTGAGCCTGCAGGTGGGAGCCTCAAACAGTCACAGAACTTCTGACTTCTGACTAATGTTCTACAAGCTCGGATACACTTTCAACATTTATTTTGATTAATTCATTAATTTCTATTTCTGATTTATGACTAGAACAACTTGACACACAGTGCTGAGCTGCATCTCAAATTAATCTTCAGGTTCCCAGCTTTCAGCTCATGTACACCACTTCTATGTGACATCTACTGACCTGTTATCTCCCCCTAAAGACCCCCTGTACCCTCCTAAAAAAAGACTAAAACGGGTCTATGATAAAGAGTGCTGGAGTGGAAAAGGTTAACAGACTTTCTTTGGTGGATGTGTACAGCAAACCTCTCAGAGCAGCTGGTGGGACTCTATGAGAAACATCTCCAGTTATGTGTCAGACTTGAACTCGCCCTCTCTTCTCTCTCCAGGTAGAAAACCACGGTAAACATGGTGAAGGACGAAAAGAACTCCACTGACGGGGCCTCCACGCTGTCCAGAGAGTGGCGGAGTGGTATTTGTGTTGACACAGTCACACATTGTTGAGGCTGCGGTCGGCAAACAGACCACGTAGACGTCAGGTCCACCCACACACCCACCGACAGACAGACAGGTGCTGAGCTCAGGAACTCAACAACAGCTGGAGGAGAAACAAGGTGGCGACCACAGAGGACTACTGTGGTACAGCTCTCGTCCCTGCTTAATGTGAACCTGCACTGCAGAGACAGTAACTCTCTATTAAATAAAACTACATGAAAAGACAGGACGACCACCCACAACACTCAGATGACTTTATCGTCGACATTTCAACTAGTTTTTCAACTTAGTTTTTACAAGGCACAAATGTTGGTGAGCCTCCTATGCAGTCACCCTCTCTCTAAACAGGACACTGCACCTATGATTTTAGTGTTTCAGTCACCACACAACTTAGTTAAAAGAATGAAACAGACTCAGGATGCTTTTCATTATGCTAAAGTGTCTCCTCGCTTCCCTCACTCACGTCTTCCAGCGAGGATGTAAGAGAGACGTGAGGAGCCGAAGCTGCCAAATGAGAAATCCTCGTTTCCGTAGCGTCAGTTTCATTCAAACTGTGTGCCATCATTTATATGTTATTTATACGTCACGCCACTTGATAAAACATAGGATGCACCTGTGTTTCCTCGCTCTGAGCTCCTCTAGTAGCCTCCTCTCTCCTCGTCTCCATGAGGTGTATTTAAAGGCAGGGTGGGCGATCTTGACAAACCAGCAAGACTACACTAGGTTTTTAAAAATGAACCATCTGGAAATAAAAAACATTCCAGTGTTGCCAACTCTTATCCAATAAAGCAGCACTGGCTCCAAAAGTTCCTAAATCATACTTGCCAACCTTGAGGCCTTAAAAATACGGAGGTTCCCCCAGAAAGATTTAGTTTCAGAGACTTTGTTTTTCCTGCATTCTGGTGACTTGTAAAGAATTAAAATAACAAACTAATAAGTAAACTGCAACAGCATTTTTATGTTAAACTTTTAATTTTACTTTTAATTCTCAAGAAAGAAAACTGATTACTTATTGTGTTTATTCCAGTCCTGCCACAGATACTGGACTTTTTCCTTTCTTTTTTTGTCAGAGCATTTGATTGATTGATTGCTGTCAGGACGTAATGAGAATTTCAACTAATATAACAAAAAATGTTTCCAAAATCTTTACCAACCCTGCCTTTAAGGGATTGGAAGATCCTCCATGATGGCAGAGGGGGACGTGAGGAGAGAGGACGCGAGGAGAGAGGACACGAGGAAGCACAAGTTGGCGTAATGAAAAGCAGAATAGTAATTGGCAAAGCAACAAAGTTGTAAAGACGGTTTAGTTTTTTTCATCAATCCTGAGACTCACTTGATGTTAAAACTTCCACAGTACACTAAACACCCAGTTCTGTGAAATGCATTGGGAGAATATTCTGATATTATAGCGAGATATAAAAGCAGGTAGAGACTTATAGATGTGCTCAGTATGATTTGTTGTTCTGTGTGGCAACAAAACTGTGTAATTTAATAAAATGCTGAAGCAAATTATCTTTAACTTTCATTCTTTAATTTTTTTTTTTTAAACTAAGCTTTAACGTGTGTGTTGTAATACTAACAGTCAACAGTAGATGGCGGTGTGAGTCTGGATTTGTCCTTGTTCAGTGCTGTACAACCTCCGCTATGTGTCTTCATCCTCCCTCTTCATCCCCGTGTGCAGCGTCTGAACAGAAGCTGAAGGTCACGGAGGTCACTCTCTTCAGACGGGGTTTTCCAGCTGTGCTCAGACTCAAAGTGGTCAGTCTGCCCCAAACAGGACTTGTTGTTGTGACCTGATGTGAAGTCTCAGTTACACGTAGAACAGACCGCTGGCTGTGTTTCATCCCCACGCTGTAGTTTCTGTTATGTGCTTTCTTATTCCTTTCCTTGCTGAGGAGACAGAAGGAGGAGTAATCATCACATCGTCTTTTATTTGTATTTTACAGCAGACTAACAAGCAGTTCAGGATGGTTATGGTGAGATTGATTCAAGGAGCTTCTCATTTCTCAATTTGTACATCCTCCATTCCTCTCCTTGTCTCCTCTCCTCACGTCTTAGTCCCTCCCATCTGAGATGTGAGCGGAGGAAACGGGGAGGAGACACGAGGAGAGAGGAGTCAAGACAACAGGCATTTAACAAAATGAGACATCGTTGACTCGGAGTCGTCATTTTAAAGTCAGTTAGATGTGACGTGTGGCTCAGCTGTCAATTGTTTTGTTATATTGCTGTATTTTATGTATTCACAACACGGCACAATGTGGCAAGAATGCGTCACGCCTCTTTTATACGTCTCAGGTGCTGTGCATCCTCGCTCCTCCAGATGCATTTATTTTCATCACTTGTTCTTACTAAACGTCCTTACAGCAACATTATTCAATAATATGAATATAATAGTATTCATTTTTATAAATTTAGCTTTTTTAATTTCTATAATATTTTTAAGACATTTAAGACAAAACATTATTTTAAAACAGGATATTTCAGGATTTTCTCTACACGCTGACAATAAATACTTCAGGAGAAAGGGTCTTCACCTTGTTTTTCTTGATCTTGAGGGTCACCTATGTGGGCGACCCAACCTGTCATCCATGTGTTCACCTGCTAACTTCTGTTTCCATGGAAACTAGATTTGTTTGGCTTTGAATATAATATTATTAATATAATATTTGTGCAGTGTCGCGGTCAGGACTCAGAGGTGTGGGGGGACAGGCGCATTTAGATGAAAAAAATCCTATGAATGATTTGTAAACAAAAACATAATTTTAATGTGGTGTGAAATAATATATATATGAAACAATTGCATTTGAAATAATGTCATATTGTCATTGAATAGCTCCTGTATCCGGGATATTTTGGCTTCACTCTTGTACAGCGGGATGAAGAGGAGACACGTCGGCCATCTTTATATCCAGTCTATGGTCATAACATAGAGGGAACTTTATAAAGACTACTCCCTGAAACAGTAGGCTCGTTCAAGATGAGCCAGGTCTGCGCAGAATCGATCACCGGCGATCGACGCGCTCATTATGTGCTTTACAAGGCGGACATAAAAATAATAAAGGATAGAATCCAACGCCAGACACACGCACATTTCTACATATATTTACAAACAAATATAAATAAATCCCAACATGGTCTGAAAACTACAAGTGGCCTACAGATCAGATCTAACAGGAAGTCACTTTTTCTGTGACTTCCTGTGAATTCCATGAAGGCTGCTCCAAACGGCTGAAAACTGTCCGACTCAACCGCAGCTTTTTGTCTCCTTTCCCTGCTGCTGCCGCCTGATCTCGTCTACTTTCCAGGCGAGGCACAGTTCATCTCCAATGAGCCTAATGAAACCCCTCCTCTGTTCTCCAATATGGCCTGTCCCTCTACTATGAAGCACATTGGATGCTCTCACTTCCTGTTTGGCAGTTTGGACCCAGGACCAGCAGGTAACCTGGAGCTCATGCTCACAAACATTTCTGTATTCCAGTAGTGTGGAAGATGACAGTATGCTTAATGAAATGAGCAGAAATGACTGTTGTTAGCAGGTTAGCATGCTAAACTCCATGTGTTCACTCTGCTGATTTGCAATCAGCTCTCGTCCGCCGGTAAAAGACATTTGGTGTAGCTCTATTGTCGTCTGGGTGAAAACAGTAGGGATTAGGGTTTATACACACTGTGGAGCACCAGAAACGGAGATACAACGGCACCGATACCACTTTACGGCAGCGTGACGTTAATCTCTCTTCACCATCTTTTGGGTCCTATCGCTCACGCTCCACCTCCCGGCGGTGCGGGCAAGACAGGCCGGTGATGCGCCCGACCCCGTGGGGCCGGGACCAACCTCAGCCGGCACGCGCCGACCCTCACTTTCCTTGCACCACGGGGTTTTACTTGCACCCTCTGACTCGCGCGTGCGTTAGACTCCTTGGTCCGTGATTCAAGAGGGTTCGGGTGGGTTGCCGACATCGCCGCAGACCCCTGGCGCCTTTTACGTGAGCCGTGCCCCGCCCTGGGGCATGATGCGTTTGGGGCGCACTGAGGACAGTCCGCCCCGGTGACGCTTTGGCCACAGCCACAGGAAGCACCTTCGCCCCGAGCCTTTCCAAGCCGACCTAGTGCTGGTTGCGGCGCACCGCCTCGTATGCGGGACTCCCCAGCCTGCTGTGTGTCGCTCACACCCTCCAGCTGGCTGTTAACGAGGGTCTTTGGCACAGAGAGGTCTCGTATCGGTACTCGGTATCGGCGAGTACCCAAATGTAAGTACTTGTACTCGGTCTGAAAAAAGTGGTATTGGTGCATCCCTAGTGTGAGAGAATTGTGACCAACGGAGGAAACCGGGAGAGGGCGATGAAAAACACGAGTCTCCCAAGAAAATCAGGAAGGTTGGCAAGATTGAGAAGAGCTGCTCTAAGACACATTTGACTTTTATTTAATTGAATGCCTGCTCTTCTGAGGGTACAGGTGACCTTTGACCTTTTTGGGCTGATGAAACCCAAAACAAAGATCGACACCAAGTTAAAAACAAGTTCCTGAAAAGCTGACAGCTAGGAGGTCTGGGAGGCTTTCACTCAACAGCTCGGCATTCAAATCCCGAGCTGTACATTCTGTTAAATGTTGAATGGGAGCTTTACAACATGATGAAGTGACAGATTGAGTCCCAGACAGACTGACTCTACCAACGTTTATAAAAGCTAATTAAATGTTGGACAGAAGTACCAACTTAAAGACTTTATTTTGACCTCGTCTGGCGGTCATAAAGGCAAGGACCCCGTATAGACCCTCGGCTATACAAACAGATAAAAGCTTTCGTCTGCCAATCACGCGTGACTGACAGCTGGTTGCTGGGAGTAACTGGGAACAGTGGGAAGGCATCATGGGGAGTGATTACAGTACAAACACCTTCTCACGGGGCTGCGCACTAAGGTCAAAAGCTGAGTGTGTTCTCTTGTGTTACTGTTGCAGGCTGATGGGTAATTATATTTTGACCTCAAGAATGGCGTCTGTGTGGACAGAAAGGCAGCGACTGTTTGTGACAGGAAGCATTAGAGAGGATGAATGTATGGACGTCTCACAGCTGGTGACAGGGAGAGATTTAGTGCCCTCCATGCATCCCACGCCTGGTTCACCGGGATTATTCAGCCCGTCCACTGGGAACAGGGGTGTGTTTTATGTGGAGAGCACCTAAGCCTGGGATTTGTCCGTGTTCCCACTGGCTTCTCTGGGTCTCGAGGAGGACACTTGAGGTTATAGATGGGGCCTAAAGCTCCTCATCCCTGGAAGGATGTGAGGCGTAAGGGGCTGAGACCTGGATGGTGAATAATCCTTTTAAATAGTGGATCGCCCACAAACCAGAAACTTTATGTGGATGTACAGAACACAAATCATCAGGGGTTTATCTCTGAGCTCCGACAGTAGACGCTGACTTGGTCCTCAGTGGTTCATCTACAGAGTCTTACTGCACAGTTCACGAGTTAGGGGGTTTGACCAGCCCGTTCAGAGCGTCAAATATTGATGGCATCTGTCATTGTTCAGTCATGTACTGAGCATCTCCAGTTCAATCACTACAGCTATTTGATGCTTTACTGTCTTTTAAAAGTGGCCTCTGAGCTCTGTTGTTTTAACCCTCTGAGACCCGACTGACTTTACTGTCTGTCAGAGACTCTAGTAGGTTCAGTTTTAAGGCTAGTGAAGCTACAGATGTCATATGAAACTAGAAAACCTAAGGAATCCATTGTCATCAATCCATGGCATGCTACCATGTTGGGAAGGAGGATAAATAACGCTCCAAAGTTGGACTAAATTTTGGTGAGGAAAAACTGTCATGGCCATTTTCAAAGGGGTCCCTTGACCTCTGATCTCAAGATATGTGAATGTAAATGGGTTCTCTGGGTACCCACGAGTCTCCCCTTTACAGACATGCCCACTTTATGATAATCACATGCAGTCTTTGTGTTATTTTCTCCTATTCTAAGATTGTGTGTTTGAATATTTCTGCATCCTGGGGTCCTTAAACAGTCTTGGAATTACATACATTGGGTATCACTGTAAAGCTGAGACTCTTGTGGATCCAAAGAGCCCAACTGTATTCATGTGTGATGATGTTGAGTAACTGAGCAGCATCTCAAATTAATGTTCAGGTTTCCAGCTTTCAGATGATGTACACCACTTCTGTGTGACATCTACTGTTGACCTGCTATCTCCCCTAAAAGAGACAAAAACAGGTCTATTGTGGGTTATTATTATTTGTTAATCTCTACAGTATGCTCTGTAATCATGGTGTGCTACAGATGGTTCTGTTCGTTTCTCTATTCTAATATTATACCTTTACAGGCTGGCTGTAGAACAACAACATCACTGTAATGCTAAAGGACTCTTCAGCAGGATGGACGCCTGCCTCGATGCATCTAGATCCTGGCTCCTCCTCTTCCTCGCCACAAGGCCCACGTGTCCGCGCAGAGAACCTCATATTTAAGGTCTGACCTCTTAACCTCCTCATCTGTTCTACATGTGATTTCTCAGGATAAACGTGTCAGCTCTTAAATTCTATAAAAGGATCTGACTTATTAAAACTTGAGTCATCTCTAGAGAATGAACAGCACAGAGAGGCAAGAGTGAGTAATCCCAATCAGATTAGCCAGTGATTCATTCTGTGACCGCAGCCTCCAAACTCACATGTCTCTGGACCAACGGATATTGGCATCCAGGGACTGGAGGCCTTAATCACAGGGGATACATGTGCACCGAGCAGCGGGCCAACGGAGAAACATTTCACTGCTGATCCAGTAACCATCATTCTGCTGCACTGTGTGTGTGTGTGTGTGTGTGAGGCTAAAGGGTAACACTGGTTCCAGCCTGTTTCCCATTTCCCCTCAATCAGAAGAACCTCAGGTCCAATTTCACCCTCCCCTTCCTTCCACCCCACATCCTCCACTAATTAGGGCTCCAGATCGCTGCCACATGCATGTGGGCCGACACCGCCGTGTGTGTGTGTGTGTGTGTGTTGTGTGTATTTACGTCCATCTCAGGGGTCAAGGAGATGTTCCTCTCCTCACCTACTATTAAAAGGTTGACCCCAGATTCAGTATCAGATTACCAGATTGCCAAATGATTCCCATATGGTGGTTCCATATCAATCCAGAGCTGACTGGCTGATGTACTGGTTTGGCCCCAGTCCCTCCAGCTCTCACCCAGCTTCAGAAACACAGTGACACACTCAGAGCACACTAACGGATGACCTCATGCCTGGTAATGTTTTTCAGATTTGTAACGCTGTTCACTTTCAAACCCTGCGACCACTTTGCCCTGCCTGCAAAAACACGTTTGTAAGGTTTTGGGTTTGATTTATAGTCCTGCTGCGAGAGAAGAAATATCACGGTGAAAACCCGTAGTTGGATAATTATTCCATAAAACCAGCGGCCCCTTTGAGCTGACAGTCTCCGGGAGACCATCCGTTTAGCCAAAAAACAAAATGTGCTGAAATGGTTTGGAGCTGGAGCGTTGCAGCTGTGTGTGTAATGTACTGTGCGTTCATTTCATCCAGCGTTTTATACCTGTAATTAATCTAAATTAGGGCTGTCAATCGATTAAAACAGTTAATCACGATTAATCGCAAATTAATCACACATTTTCTATCTGTTCAAAATGTATCTTAAAGGGAGATTTGTCAAGTATTTCAACATGGGAGTGGGTAAACATGCTTTTTGCAATGTTTATATTTATTATTGGAAATCAATTAACAACACAAAACAATGACAGATATTGTCCAGAAACTCACAGGTACTGCATTTTGAATAAAACAATATGCCACCTCTGTCATGGACAAGAAATGTTATCGTATTGCAGGAACGTGCTTTCGAGCCGGCCGTTGCTCTCATCTCCGTGGTCAAATGGGCCGACGCTACAACTGTAGAGCACCCATATACTGACGTTTATGTTAAATGCATTCAAACGGCCCCGATGGAGCTGACCATGGATGGATAAAGAGAACGGAGCTGACAGGAGAGCTA
>CAKAOI010049723.1:0-90824 GCA_916701655.1 Sebastiscus albofasciatus
GGGGTTTCTTTCACAATGATGCTTATTACACGGCTACATACTTAAGAAATCAATAATTTGACACATCAATGACCCGCTAGCTGTACATTATCCCTTACATAATCAACATACAATGCAGGCGACTCTCATACATCATGACACTAACATCTTATGTATAATGTCATCTGCCTCTCCTTAGTTAGTCTTTCAATACTGTATTCATGTAGAGGCCCCATATTTCCAAAAATACATCCTGTCTGTTCAATTTAAAAATGAATTGTTCATAATTGGCTATTTTGGTTATTTCTCCCAGCCATTCATTAAAAGGGATTATAGTTTTTGTTTTCCAGTGTCTGAGCACAATCCTACAACCTGTAGTAAGGGCTAATCTGCACCATAGAGTCTGCCGAGCCGATAGTCTCGCCCCCCTCCGTTATTATACCTATTATTCAGAGCGCAGGGCTCTGTAGTAACTCTGTTCCAAGCACTTTATTGAAGAACGTTATTATATTTTCCCATAAGTTCCAAGTCATTTGGTATTCATAAAGCATTTGTATGAGTGTGCCTCTGCTCCTATCATATCTCCAGCAAATATCTGAATCCCGTAGTTTCAGTCTTGCCATCTTACAGGGAGTCCAGTATCCCCTATGTATGATCCTATATGAAATTATCCGAGTCTGTACTTCCCTTGACGTCTTACACCACAATTTCCTTCTACATCTCATTAGCTATCTACCCTTCTAGATCGTTTTCCCAAGTTCTCTTGAGACCATCAAGTTTCAGTGGATGAGACTGTCTCATAAGACTATAAAATCTAGATGCCCCCCTCTTAGTCAGCCGGCTGCCCTGGCATATTTCTTGTACCACCGTTTGATGGGGGAGTTTCCTTTGTATGGACATTATACAGCTTCTCAACGGGAGATATTTCCAAAAGTCTGTTTTGGGGATGTTGTATTTAGCCATCATCTGTTCAAATGACAAAACAAATTGTCATACTCCTTACTCACAAATACCCTGAATAAGGTCTTTTTTCCTCTCTTAATCTTGGCAGCATTCTGGGATCGGTGGAGCAGCAGCAGGTAAAAAGAACCGGACTTGGAAGAATCTCAAACAGATTCTGGTTTTGGAGCGGACTTTACCCTGGAAGCTCAATGATCCCAACTGTGAGTTTTTGTATCTTATTTTTACCTGGTACATGCTGTACATGTTTTATCTCTAAACAAGTAGGCTCTATTTCTATATTGTAACCCTCATGTCCAAGACATTACATTTTTCTGTATTTTAAATCATTTATAAGGTGCGCAACAAATCTTACATTTTTTTTTTTTTTTTTTAGTTTTAAAGCAAAAGTACAACTATCTCATGAAGTGACTTTATTCTACAGATGTCCAATTTGAGTCCAGGTAATCTGAAAAATGTTCCTCTGTGTCCTCTGGTGTTCTTAATGGCATCTGCAAGATTTCACAGACCGGAGGAAAACAATCAATCAGAGCCGAGCTGGAGCCTGCCGTCTCTGAGCAGCTGTCAATCACTCGCAAACTCCGATCAAATGGTCAAACTAGGCAGCGCTGATCAAATATGAATCAATATTCTGTTACTGTAATGCCTATTTCTTGCCTCAAATGTTATCAGAAACATCTTGTAGTGTACTGTTTAGCTGTAAAATGACAAAGTTTGTGACCACAGCCAATAGGAACGCTCTCTCTCTGAAATGACCTGTGATTGGTCAAAGTCTCCCGTCACAGGCTAGATTTTTTAATGGCTGAAAACAGAGCCATGAGGAGGTGCAGAAGTCTAGTTTTCTCTCAGAACACTTGAATTACAATATGCTGAAAGGTTATTATGGAAGTTTTGCCCGATGATGCCAAAAACATTCTGCCTACTGCAGGTTTAAGTGAATTTTTAGGTTAATGTGGTGTAATGTTTTAAAAAGAGGCATTAAAAGTTCTTAACAGTATACTTTATGTCAAAGCCGTATAATATTATTACATTAAATATAAGACTGCATGGATAAGTCCACATCACTTTTTTAGAAGAGATGCCCATTATGGTGCACTTTTAATCAGTAGTTCAATTTAAAGCCTTTCTGTGTTCACAGACTTCAGCATTGACGCCCCTCCCTCCTTGAAGCCAACCAAGAAATACTCTGACATCTCTGGACTCCCTGTGAGTTATCATTTTACTAAAAAATCCCCATTTGCACAATAAACAAAATAACTTTTGAGTCTTGTATAAAGCACACACTGAATACTCTCTGTTGTCTTTCCTCAGGCAAACTACACAGACCCTCAGACAAAGTTACGCTTCACATCCTCCGAGGAGTTCTCCTACATCCGCCTCCTCCCCACTGATGTTGTTACTGGCTACCTGGCGCTTCGAAAGGCAACTTGCATCGTACCCTGACAGCCGAGCTGTGTGCTTGAAACTGAAACAGGTTCAAACCAGAACTGAACTCATGTCAGTGTGGGAAGACCAGCCAGGAGACTGTGAGCGGCCGGCTGCTCACAGAGAGGACGCAAAGTGAATGCCACTGAATGGACAACTGCTGGAGCTCACAGGCTGGATACCGCACAACTTTTGCACCGCTGCTTTTAAGAAAATGCAATCTGAGTCATAATTGTTATTGTGTGACAAAATAAATAACACAAATGTGAAACTTGAGGTTTTTTCTTACATTTAAAAAGATTGTTTATTCTATTTGTGACACATTTCTATTGAACAGTGTTGCCAATAGCTGGTTGTTATATAGTCACTCTATTCGAGAATATCCAATGAACTGGACAAAACATGTTTTATTTGTTAAGGAGACAGAAAGTGTTTAGAAGTTCATTCAAAAGTCAGCAATAGAATATTAGTTTGCTTTTTTGTTGAAATACATTTCCCAGTATACTTGATGACATTTCCCCATTAAGTGCTTCTATAAATCCTGGGGCAAGTTTGAGAGCTTGGTGTGGATTTGCTCTTGCTAGGGAACATACAGCTGTTTCTCAAGTACTGAATACAAGCCTTACTGGCAAGGATGCTTTACGCCCCCTTGTGGTGTAACATCTGTCTCCAGCGGTGTAAATTCAGTCAGGTTGATGTAGAGAGAAGTTGTGAACAAAAAGTTGCAAAGCTGTTGGAAGGAGTTACTTTAACTTGTATTGTGTGTGTTGAAATTTGATTTCATCTGTGCTTCCCTGTATGCTTCTTTGTATGAATACACATTTAGACAAAATGAGTGGCTAAAATGTGTTTCAATCTCAATTTTGCTTGTATGACGTGCCCCAAAACTGCATGTGATTATCAAAAGTGGGCATGTCAGTAAAGGGGAGACTCGTGGGTACCCATAGAACCCATTTTCATTCACATATCTTGAGGTCAGAGGTCAAGGGACCCCTTTGAAAATGGCCATGCCAGTTTTTCAACGAAAACATTTAGTGCAAGTTTGGAGCGTTATTTAGCCTCCTTTGCAAGCCAGTATGACATGGTTGGTACCAATGGATTCCTTAGGTTTTGTAGTATCATATGATGCCAGTATCCTCACTCTAACTTCTAACTTTGAAACTGAGCCCGCTAGACTCAAAACACCACAAGTTGCATTAATGTGTTAAGAAATAAGTAGTGTTAAAATTAATTTACGTTAAGGCATTATTATCGTGTTAACTTTGACAGCCCTATAAAAGATTAAAGATTTCAAATTATACAATGATGATAAGACATTTGGTTTTTAAAAATATGTAGTTGAAAGCACTTCAGAACAATAAGGTTTTCAGTCTGGATTTAATAACAGCAATGGTTGTGGTATTCCTATGACCAGCGGGCAGTTGGTTCCAGTGTTGTGCTACATAATTCCTAAAAGCCGCTTCTCCTTGTTTGGATTTTGCCGCGGGTACCACTAACAGTCCACTCCCCAGTGATCTAAGAGCTCTTGCACGGTTATGTTGCTCGAGCATGTCAGTTAGGTATTTTGGGCCAACTCCATGCAGAGATTTATAGACAAGTGGTAATACTTTAAAAATGATTCTGTGGCTTACTGGCAACCAGTACAGAGATTTAAGAAGTGGGGTGATGTGGGCTGATCTTTTGGATTTGGTCCGAACTCTTTCGGCTGAGTTTTGAATAAGTTATAGGTGCCTGATGGTCTCTTTAGGAAGTCTTGTCAAAAGTCCAATGCAGTAATCAATTTAGCTGGAGATAAAAGCATAAATCAGTTTTTCCAAATCCTGTTTTGTCATATGGTCCCTGATTTTGGCTATATTTTTAAGGTGATAAAGTGCTGATTTTGTTATTGCTTTTACACGACTGTTAAAACTCAGGTCAGAAGTCAAAATAAAACATCAAGGTTCTTAACCTGCTCTTTTGCTTATAGTGCTTTTTCCTTTAGGTTGGTGGCAATTCTGAGCCTCCCATCTTTGCTGTCAAATGAAATTATCTGTTATTTCTGTTTAATTGTAAGACATTTTGAGACATCCAGTTGTTCTCTACGGGCCCGCAGTCATTTGACGAGAGAGCTAAGTATATTGGAGTATCGTCAGCAAAACTATGATAAGCAAGGTTGTTGTTGTTGTTGTTGTTGTTAGCATGTAAAAAGGAACATGCTTTTTTTCACAGATTATCCATCTCATGGTCTACTGTCGGGATATAGTGACTGTTTTATAAGAATAACGTTTTTTAATCATATTTGCTTACGACTTCATCTTTAAACAAAACATCCACACCTGCTGCTGTGCATAGCTGTTTCTTGAATCTTCTGTTACATTCAATAGCCTGCTTGCTATGTAAATGTAGCTTGGCCAAGTCTGCCTATTACTAAGCCAAGAGTCCCCAAGCAGGCCTAATTTCGCATGCGTCATATGTAAATGTAAAATTGGTTCCACACGGCTCTAATTCCACAGCTGCATTTGATGTATGATTTGCTCGCCGACTGGTTGAGTGAGGATGTCTCATTAATCACGCATGGCAGGCATCCAGGATCATTTCCATGGTATATTTTACGCTATTTTTCACAAACTTGATGAATGAGGACCAGTGTATTTCTCATGTGAATGATCCCTATTATGCAAAAGCTGAGAATAAAGGCACCAGCACAGTCATTGGGGATTAGGAGCTTGTGAAAATTACAAAAGCCCTGAGTAAAAATCAAACCTGTAACCTCTGTAAGCCTACCACTCTAACCACTGAGCCAATCTAAATAGTAATTCTTCAGCTCATGCAATTCTTTCTTGATGCTTTGTTTACACAGGCCTTGTGAATGCAGATCACAATCATAGTCTTTGTTTGAAATAAGTCATCTGTTTGTGTTACCAATAAAGAATAATAAGGAGCCATAAGATCCCTTTGTTGCCTCAAAGCTATTAAAAGCACATAAATGAGTTACACTGTTGCACATGTTCCAGAAATACAAACATATTTCTGCAGATGATCAGTCTTTACTCATGCCTGAGTGTTACTTCTCCCAGCTCTGGACTTTGTTGAAGCTGATGAAGGCAGTATAGTATATCTATGAGAGTGAGACCAGCATTTCCATTCCTGCTGTGGCATCAAAACCTCAACGTAGTGATTAATGAACAGTGCCAGGGCTTTCTGCTACCCAAGCACACGACCCGCTAGAGTGTGTCTGTGTGTGTCTGCAAGCATGTGAGTGTTTGCTTGTGTGTGTGTGTGTGTGTGTGTGTGTGTGTGTGAGTGTGTGCTTTTACGTATTGGGGTATCTTTTCCACTCAAGAAAGTACACAGTGGTAGTATCAGTCTGTCTGTTTGTGTTGTGTTTGGGCTAAAGTCACGATCAGGTTAGGGTTGGGATTCAAAGCAGCTTTGGGTAGAATTGGAGCAAATATGATTACAAAAAGTTATTTTTATAAAACGGTCACTATATCCTGACAGTAGTGCATGAGACAGGTAATCTGAAAAAAATCATGTGCCTCTGTGTCCTCCGGTGCTCCTAATGGCATCTGCAAGATTTCACAGACCGGAGGAAAACAACCAATTGGAGCCGAGCTGGGGCCTGCCGTCTCTGAGCAGCTGTCAATCACTCACGAACTCCGATCAAACGGTCAAACTAGACAGCGCTGACCAAATATGAATCAATATTCTGTTACTGTAAGGCCTATTTCTCGCCTCAAATGTTTTTAGAGACATCTTGTAGTGCACTGTTTAGCTGTAAATGCCATGTTGAGATCAGTTGAGGAAATACCAAGCACCGCCCACCAGCTGGAGCAAACTTCCTCATTTTACAGCTAAACAGTACACTACAAGATGTTTCTGAAAACATTTGAGGTGAGAAATAGGCATTACAGTAACAGAATATTGATTCATATTTGATCAGCGCTGCCTAGTTTGACCATTTGATTGGAGTTTGCGAGGGATTTACAGCTGCCTCCGTTGAATGAACAGCCAATAGGAACGCTCTCTCTCTGAAATTACCTGTAATTGGCTAAAGTCTCCCGTAATGGGCTATAGATTTTTTTAAAACCTGAAAACAGAGCCATGAGGAGGTGCAGAAGTCTAGTTTTCTCTCAGAACACTTGAATTACAATATGCTGAAAGGTTATTAATACATTTTTGCCCAATGATGCCAAAAACTTTCTGCCTACTGCAGGTTTTAGGAATGAATGTTATTAAAAGTCCTCAAAAGGGTAGCGATATGAACTTGTAATATACAGAGTGTCTATGAATTTCTATCCCATACATCTGCTTAACTGAGTCTTCCAACTCAAAAATAAATGGAATCAAAGAGCAACATGCGGTATATATGAGCTGCGTTCACTCATTACGCAGCCAACAAGTCCTGCAGGTACACCTGTCTTTTCAGTCACACTTTGTCACCACCTGGGTGCGCCAGAGCTCTGCCCGGCCTGCCATTGCTGAGAGTATTCGGTGTCCCACTGTGAGTCAGTCAGGTCACATGAGTGTACAAAATCTGAGAATTAACCACTTGTACTAATGAAGGAGAATTTGTATACAGCATATTCAATCACAGTTCTGACTGCCTTCCATGCATCAGCAGGTGATTGATAAATACTACCAACTAGTAAAAGGCTGACATAAATCAAGTGGCTAAATGATAATATAATTAAGAAATATTGTTATTGTTATAGTTTAGCTGACGAAAACACCTTCATAAGAGTGATATACTGTATAGTCTCTATAATAAACTATAATAAAAAACATGAGCACACTGATTTAAACAGGCTGATGACTGAATCATTATGAATCATTACTAATTTTAGTATGGAAACGGAAATGGATGTAAGCAATCTAGGGACTACAGTTCAATCTTATAATAACCATCATTATGAAATTGATTGTGGTGTGCATAAAATGGCTCATCTTCCTTTGATGGAGGATTTGGCACCTGCTGCATTTCACAGGATGTGTGTTTTCAGAGAACGCACACACACACTTTGCTGAAATCAACGAGTTTGATTTTGTTCTCCAATGTATACTTTGCTGAACTTCTGCTGGCGAGTTTCTCCGACACTGGGGAGATGCACTCTGTCAACCAATGTCATCTCGGTGCTCATTTAGGTCCTGTATGCCCTCAGGTTTTTGTCACTGTCACATTCCAGCGATGATGGAGATGGCATCTATGCTGTATGATGCCTACAGACAGTTATTATATAGTTTATTTCACTTCCCAGTACATGCAGTATTTTCCAGGACTGTGTTTCTCCTGTGACATTGGATCTATTTACTATATACTGTACATACAGCGACAAAAGCATTTGACAAATCTCACTTCTGCAGACATATATGGTGGACAAGCAGACCGGATTAGATTTTGAAGTTAAATGATGAGATCAGATCCATGACTTCGCTGTCATGGACTCAGCGTGCCATCACAGCCAAGGAGAAGCTGTCACAACTGTGCGAACATAAGGATGAGCCTTGCACAACAAGTTGGGTAAAAGCTGTTGATTGAAGCCATGATGCATTACTCAACTGACATGTCTTACATCTTAAAATATATGAGGAAAAATTCATGAGAACTACCCTCAAATGTCAAGTCAGAGAAATGCACCCCCAGCTCTGGTAAGCTGATCGATAGACCAACTCCAGTGCCTGCTGAGCCAGCAGGGGAACTTTCATATTTATGTTTTTGACCTATTGGCACAGCAGAAGTAGCATTGTGAACTTCTGTTAACAAAGACATAACAGTCTGAATTTCCTAGGTGCTACTTCACCATAGAAACTCTTTTGCTACAGCGGTTGAGGCACATTGTTTACGGCGGAAGTTCTGCAGTAGCTTCAACATGACATTGAACACCTAGCTATAGACAGTGATCGGCTTTAGACACATGTACAGTGATCTTCCCTATGGCTGTGCACAAACACCAAGCTCACAGAAATTGAAGATATCTATGAGAATTAAAGCAGAATACTTCCACTAGAAAGTGAAAAAAGCTCCTTACAACGTCTTTGTAACTTACTTCCTGAAACTAACTGTCACAAAAAAAATCTTGGTCTCCACAATCCTCACAAACCTCCACGTTAGAGACAGGAGGAGTGCAGTTTAAATCAAGTTCTGAACAACAGATCTGCTTAAAGATGACAGAAGGACTCTCCCCGCACCGCCACTCCATGTTTTTGAATCACAGCTGGTATTAAACACACACCAGGAAGTGAATATACCTGTAAAAACAATATTTTAATTTCTGTAGTCTGTTTATGGATCTCTTGTACCAAGGACTGCTTATACTTTATTATTCACTTTGGTTGACCTTCTTCAGACTATATCTACTTTATTATTGTACTGAAATGTTACACACTGCTCCTTTAAAGGACTAGTTTGCCATTTTGGAAAATACACTTATTTTTTGTGGTCACCGTGAAGTTGCCAGGCAACCAACAGATAGCAACTCCTCTCCTGCCCATTTTCCCCTAAACATCATCACAATTTCTTCACGTGTGTGTGGCAAGCCCCCAGGAAGTGCGCCGGTCGTCGATCCGGACTTTCGTAGTGGTCAAACGGCGGTACTGCAACTTCCGTGTCAGTCAAGTGATGCCATTGGGCCCAAAAATACTTTTTCCCATAGACTTCCATTGGGAAAGAGACTACTGTAACTCAGCGGATAATTTTTTTTGAGGTGAATCAACTTCCCAGTACGCACACTCTAATAGCCCTTATTTAAAAAATGAACTAGCCCCCAGACCGGGGCTGGAGCGCAAGCTGTGACGACGGTGTGACGTTGGGACACCATGACCAAGTCATGTGACCGAGCGGATGCTACTCCACCAATCATCTCGGATGCGACTCCGCCAAGATCCGGGTACTTTTCCAGACGGAAGTCGAGCCATTTAGGCTTCAAGCGCCAATGAGCAACTCTCATAGGAATGACCGAGACCCCGCCTCCAACGCTGCATCCAGTTCTTTTAATTCATCCATGGTGTGTGGTCATCTTAAATTACAGCTTATAGCCACATTCATATTTGTTCTTTCGCCTTCTTGGGAAGCTTCTGCCCTTCACCACCTTCACGGTCGTACTTTGTCACTGCCTGCGTTTTCATGTGGTTTGTCCCTGCCTCAACAGGGACAAACCACATGAAAACTGATCTCTAACCATAACTGATCATGCCATGGCTGCCCACACAGTGACACCGTTTCATGGTTCATTTAGCCGCCTCAAGGAGTATGAGCTTTTTCTCTCTCTCCCTGTTTGAAAGCAGCGTAAGTGAATGAGTTACCAGTTGTTATTGGGCTGTAGAGGTCAAACAGCAAAGTGTCATCAGATAGCTAATCAACTCATTCAGATATCATTACACTGGGCTAAATCCCTGTTAATCCCACTGAAGATTCAATCAGTGTTCCCTCTCAGGTCAACTTGTTCCCCCGTGTGTGTGTGTGTGCGCTCACGTGTGGGCATAAGGGACGGAGAGAAAGGTAATTCTTCATGTTGATGGACAATGATTGTCCTTCAATGGGCCACATTCACAGTCTCCTCACCGTCTTTCTCCTTCTCTCTGTTTTCCCGTCCTGTCCTCTCCTATCTCCCCTCCTCACCTACCCTGTCTTCTCTCTCCTCACCTGGCTCTTCTTCTATCTCTATTGGCTGGAGGATTAGCACTCTGCTTTGGTCTTTGATTGATAAGACTTCTGTCAGTCCATCCCACTCTGTCTGTCTGTCTGTCTGTCTCTCTCCTTGTATGTTTGTGTCATCCCCTGCCCTCATTCCTTTGCCTAGCACACTGTTTCTGCAGAGAGCAGATGTGGAAGCGATGGTTCAGGCCTTATTGTATGTGTTAAAGTTGCATGCTGTGACTGTTGCCTGTAGAAAATAACACAATGGCTATTACATCATCTGTTGACTTTCATCTAAGCCTGTTTGAGGTCCAGGACGTGGGGTTTCTGGCACATTCATATTGCATTTTTGAAACCACATGTAACCTCATGTCTAGCAACAGGAGATTACATTCACTTTCGACATGTACAGCAACGTCAGTAAATGGCCTGTTAAAGTGCTGTTACAAGCAGTTTTATTGATTGGATTAAACGATTACAAATTTATCAGCTGCATCTTTCAGAGAAGTAATCTCGCCACCTACTGTAGCAAGACAACATTAAATTGACAGGTTTATGAATGGAGTCTGGCCTGAAATTCTCTCCCTATAAAGGCCCCGATCAAGCAGAGTGCGTTTTAGCAGCCTGGGGCGGCTTTTTGTAATAGATTTCAATGAGATTGAAGCATTTTGTGTTGCTGAACGCCTCGCGTTTATCCGCTCTGTGCGCCTCACGTTTTTACAGGACTGCTCTGAACACTTCAAGTTGAAAAAAATTCAACTCTGAGCTTAAAAGCGCCGACGTCATTGACGTTTTTTTTCCTCACAGAGAGGCGAAGTCCCTCCCCTTCCGGTGGACCCCATGTGACATTATTTTGGAAAAAAATATGAACGGTAGTCAACAGCAGGAGACAAATATTTGTTTGATCCCGTTTGAATTGAATTTCCAATTGCAAAACGTGCTCTGTCTGATCAGGGCCTAAAGCTGGGGACACACCAACCCGCCATCAGAGAACTAGCGGCGACGAAGGCCGCCTGTTGCGTCGCCTCACGTCGCCTTTGTTTTGGCCAACTAGTTGCATCCGAACACACTGCAAAGACTACAGCCGACGGCCAGTTAGCACATACGTTCTGCGCCTGGGTTAGATGAAATAACTCTCCACACCAGCAGGCGGCGGTAGTCTGTATTCGTCATTTAAAAAGGGAAACCAGAAGACCGAGGACCGCGGACATACAAGAACATATATGAAACAAAGTGGCCTTTGCCGACCACGCTAACGATCACTCTAGCATCATCACTTAGCTTCATTCCAGATGGCAATGTCGTTGCGAAAATATCTAAATCTATCTATCTATCTATCTATCTATCTACTCTATCTATCTATCCATCTCTCTCTCTTGCTTTCCATCTCTCTCTGTTGCTCAGATTAGCTCCATCCATCGCAGCCCTACATTCAGGTGAATAAAGTGTCATTGGACAGAGAGAGATGTAATAGGAGGGATGTGACCCTTCCACCCTCTCCACGACAGATGGAACCAATCTCACCAACACAAGACAGACCATCTATTCATACCCACCTACCATGGTGTGTTTGTGTGAGTGTAATGATTGCGCCCATCCATTCACACGGCTGCTGGTGTTGCAACTCAATGCCTCACTGTGCTTAAGGGTGTGTGTGTGTTTGTGTGTATCTTTAAACCTGTGTCTCAGACCTGATATTTTATCACCAGCTCAGCTCCAAAATCCAATTAACTGTCTGATGGCTGTTGTGTGAATTTCAACCGCCGACTGGAAAAAATAATCTTGGACGACTTTGAATGAACTTGTAAATGTTCTGTTTCCCCTGGGAGTGTATAATGCTGATTTTTTAGACCATTATATTAGTACATAAATCCATACATTAGTACATAAACGGGTGTATCACACACAAAAAAAAGCATTTTTGAAAAATGAAAATAAAAAGCACCGCCTAGCTGTAAAATTCTCTAGCCTGTAGCTGTAGAGAAAGTTTATATCGATACTGCAAAGGCTTTATGAGCTACAGTGTCTCCAATAACTACTCCCCCTTCTCACACAATCACACACATTTACTGCATGTCTCCAAGCCATATTCATACATTGGATACACCGCAGAGAGAGGAAAGAGGTAATTGCATTGACTTTAGAAATAAAACAGCAGTTACAGGCTTAGTGAGTGTGTGTGTGTGTTAAGACTTCTCATCCATCCATATCACTGCGCATAAGAGCTCTGGTCCATTCTGCCTTATTATGCTCCGCTTGCCCTTGTAGAACAATACAGTACCTATTGACCCCAGCAGATATAAGCTGCTCCCCCATTCACTATAATTTACCTGTTTAGCATGTGTGTGTCTGTGTGCATACTTTGTGTTTGTGTATGTGCTGGATATGTGTTTGCTTGTGTAAGAGAAAGAGTGAGACAAAGAGCACGTATATGGAGAGAAGGAACGACCCCGAGCACACACACACACACACACACACACGCACACACACACTCAGATGCACAGTTAGTGTTTTGGGAGAGTGTGATGGTAAATGAAGCGTGAAATGAAGAGTCAGAGATGTTAGAACATTCCTTCCCCAGGGAACCTCTACAGCGGACTGACACAGACCAGGCCAAGATAGATCAGGACGGCCAAACCCAAACCTTCAATCTCACTGCGTCGGCACGCTCCGTGGTGGCCCCCTGGTGGGTAGAGTATGATGTTTCCCAACCTTTACCCTTTTTGACTGTGTATACTATGTGGGTGAGCATAACTTGAAGTGCAACATTTGATAAATGACAATGTTCTTTTCCCTTCTTTTTTCAATTTATCTTTTTTCATCTGTAAAGATCCACTAAGTCACAAGTAACAAGTAATACGTATTAGTCTGACATCATGTTCACGTTTACCAGCTTGGTAACACGTCATTTTACAGGTCCGCAGATTTCATGGTAATTAGGTGATAATTAGCAAGTAACCTATTTGAAATTTCTTTGGAATTACCCCAATATTTGCCTCAAAATTGATAAAAAATTACTTTATTATAAACATTATGTAATAATTATATGCTAAAATAGCATATGATCGTTAAAATAAGGCCCCTAGGCATGAAAAGCGGCTGTGCGCTGCTCTTCTTCGGAGGTTAGGGGATGATTTTGTTGTATTTTAAGCTTCGGTTATACTTTCCGCAAGGACATGAGCTGACATGGAATCGTGTTGAGGAAACATTTGGATCTTTTATACTCCTTGCGGGGTTCACCTCGAAGTAAACCAACACTCTCAAAGCTCCTCAAAGTTCTTAATTTTCACCGCCCATTTGCTTACGCATAGTACGGAAATTTGGATGTGAATGGACAGGCGAAAACCTGCCGCACAGAAACCTCTCAAAGGGCCGTGTCTGATGGTGTGACGTCACTTTGGCCGTGCGGATACTCTCGACCCTCGCAGAGGTGGTAAGTATAACTCACGCTTTACGCTTTAGCCCTAATCGATCAGTCCAGCCAACATCATTTTGAGTTAACACAGAAGAAATTGCAGTATAGCAGCTGATAGGAGCAGTAAATATTTCATGATGGGAGCTGGCTGAACAAATTTTGCCAGATTTTATCTTCACTGTAAAAACTGTCTGTTTTATCAGGACCTTTTTGTTCAAAATTTAGTTCTTAAAGTCTTATTTTCTTAAACAAGTCAGAAAAAGCCAGTGTGGTGGCAATATTTCAAGTTTAAGTTGCAATGCATTTCAACATGTTTTAAGTATTTTCTAAAAATTACGTTTCACTTTTTATTCTAGTGCAGTGATCTGTTTAATTCTTTCTTGTTTCAAAATATAGACACTCATTTTTGGAAAAATACTGAGATTCAAGTAGAAACTGGTTGAAATATTCTTGTTGCATTGGCAGATTTTGTTTACTTGTTTAAAGAAAAGAAGATTTTAAGACATTTTTCTCCTTCTCCCAGCCCCAGCATAGCAACAACGGATAGTATAATCTGTTGTGTTTACAATACCACTTTCTGAGGCTAATGAGGGAGTAACATGCGCTAATACAGACCTCAGCCACATGAGTGACATACTCCCACATTAAAATTAGTGGTATTCCCCTTTAATGGCCATTGTTAACATTATTATCCCAGACTTGACTGCCGTAGCAGGTCATCTAATTCTATTGGAGACAGCTTCAGCCTTTTTCTCCTCCACCAGAGTCCGTTACAATCGGGTCTTATCTCCTCTAATATGCTCTGCTGTTAATGAACACTCAGTCCCGTTAATGTCCTGCTAATTAATGGCCCATCAGCCTCTTCAGAGTGGTAATTAAGTGCCAGTTGAGGCGTCTAATTGGCATGGTCTCTGATTGGATCGAGTCACGCTTGACCCTCTGGGACACAGGAAGTGAATTATAGCGTTGTCATCGTCGTGGAGAGGACTTTTACAAAGACTGCTGACTTGCTTGTTTAAGAAATAGCATCATTTTGTTAGAAGTGAACTGAATGACAGTTTCACTTGAGTGACTGTCAGAGGACAAACTGTTAAATCTGAATTAAAGAAGAATCAATGATAGAGGTCTGTTATCTTCGACACTTCCTAATGAACTGATTGAGAGTGGTCACATTAAAAAATAAATAAATAAATAAAATATCTGCTTACAGCGTAATAAATTACCACCCCAGGCCAGATAAAGAAGCACACAAAATAGTGCAACATCTGAATAAGGCTGCAAATATTGATTATTTTCATTGTCGATTAATATGTTGATTATTTTTTCGATTAATCAATTAGTTGTTTGGTCTATAAAATGTGAAATGAAAGAAAAATGTCGATCAGTGTTTCCCAAAGCCCAAGATGACGTCTTCAAATGTCTTGTTTTGTTCAAAACTTTAGTAAACTTCAGTTTACTGTCATAGAGGAGTAAAGAAACCAGAAAATATTCACATTTAAGAAGCTGGAATCAGAGAATTAAACTCTTTTTTTCTCAAAACATTACTCAAACCGATTAATCGATAATCAAAATGGTTGGCGATTCATTTAATAGTTGACATCTGTCGATTAATCATTGTAATACTACATCTGACATATTTAATATAGAAATGTATGTTAAATTTGCATTGATTGATTTTTTTGGCGACTTGGGGGCAGCACAACAAGCTGTAAACACAACATGGATATATTATCAAGTCATTATGGGGAATCTGTTAGGCAACAGTCGCTTATTCACACATCCAGCTGACGTGGAGCATGGATGTATAAAGAGAACTGGATACAGCATTGTAGGCGGGCTCCCGTTCATTCCTATGAGAGTTGCTCAGTGGCACATGAAGCCAAAATGGCTCGACTGCTGAGTGATAAAGTACCCGGGTAATCCGGCGATCTTCCTCATCCATTGGGCCCAGAGAGCAGGCACTGTAGCGTTTCCTTTAACTCAGCCCTCGCTCCAGCCTCGTTCTGGGTCTCATTCACATGAACAGAGGAAGGGAAATAACCCTGGATTCAGCCATTAGTGCGTTTTACAACTTTTAGAACCTAATGATTTAAATAAGGGTTATTTAAGTGTTCGTACGGGAAAATTATTTACTTAAAAAAAAAATGCCTCTTTCCCAATGTAAGTCTATGGGAAAAAGTATTTTTGGGCCCAATGGCATCACATGACGGACACGGAAGTTGTAGTACCACCGCTTGGCCACTAACAAATTTAGTTTCAGAGCCTGGCGCTCCTCCTGGGGGCTTGATGTGGAGCAACATTAAAATTATTTGAGTTGTGTTTATGGCCACCTGGTGAATGTATGTCCAATATTCACTCATCCATCAGCTTTATTTTCGCTTTCCACCAAGTCCTGACAGAAATATTTGCAGCAATAATCCCTAAATACACTTTTGTGCACCAGCCAGTTGCTAACTGTGTCTATTTGGTGGTGAGCAGGTAGTGTATAATGGGTTTATTAGAGTTTAAAACAGCTTAATCTGATGAGAGCGGACAGACTGAACCATGTTGTGGGCCGTAAAACCAAAACAATTAACTGAAAGACGCTAAAACACTCCGTAGAGCTGAAGGGAACGGCAGAGTCTCATGATAATTCTCTGTTTTGACCCTATTCACATTACATGTAATCAATTCATCCACTATAGCTTCAAGAAAAGTAAAAATGTAGAAATATGAAATGTAAAAATTCACAACTTGGAATCCCTTAATGAGGGACAGGACAGAGATAGCTTGTGGCCGACACAGTTTCCGTACAAACAAGGCTACCGAACAAGCTCCACACAGGGCTGATGGCGAGCTCCTTCACTAATTAGTTATACTGAGAAGAAGGAAAAAAACAATAGAAAAGATTTCAAGGCAAACACGAATCCAGCTAGAATTACGAGGTAGATTCACATATGGTTGAACGCTGGCTGCGAGCTGCTCGGTTAATTAGTTTTACTGTTTTAAAAGAACAGAAATAGCCAAAGGTTTAGGGCAAAGTTTAAGGCAAAGAGCAGACTCGATATAATACAAGCTAACAGTGAGAGGTGGCAGTTTTCACTCACATATGGCTGACTGGTTGCTTCAAGCTGTTGGATAATGAGTGAGAGAAAGGTAAAGAGAAAGGGGGGAGGGAGGAGTAGTAAGGAAAAGGAGGCTGAGAATGGAGGGGGAAGGAGAGGGAGGGGGGGAGAAAAAGAAAGAGACGTGAAGAAGAGAGAGGGGAGAAGGGGGTAAAGTGGTTTTTATAATGAGGGGACAGAAGAGACAAACACCTGAGTAGAGAGAGAGAGAGAAGGTTGGAGGCAAATAAAGACTCCATTTGGCAGCTACTGTACACACACACACACACACACACACACACTGATGCACACAGTATACTGGTTGCTTGGAGCAGCTTGGGATAATAAGAAACACAATAAGGTGGTTTTTATAATGAGAAACAACAGCTGAACCACCGATGGCAGAGAGGAGAGTGAGGAGGGTTGCAGGCAATGGACAGCTCCACTTACTGTACAAAACAAGGTTCTGCACGGAAATAGAAAGTTGTTATATGACACGTATACTTACTGAAATGAAAAAGTATGGACGTGGAGATGTTTAATGCGTCCCTGACTAAAAGCTTTGCCCTATGTTTGATGGGTATTATGACTGAGAATTTGCTGATGCATTGATTTTTCGCAAACTATGGTGCCAGGTGGGAACGCTAACAAGATATAGAATTATCGAGACGGAGGAAATCAGATATACCTTCGTTATTTACTGTAAGCACTGGCTGGAAATCCTGCCCAGTTATGAACAAGTTATATTTAGAGTCATAGGACCTGGTACCAGTGGGCAACCTCCGGGTCTGAAAAGTGAAGCCAATGTTGAAGTGCCTTAAATTTGCATTCTTTCTAACAGCCAGCAGGGGGCGACTCCTCTGGTTGCAAAAAGAAGTCAGATTTATAGAAGTCTATGAGAAAATGAGCCTACTTCTCACTTGATTTATTACCTCAGTAAACATTGTAAACATGAGTTTATGGTCTCAATCGCTAGTTTCAAGTCTTCTTCACTACAGAACGCTGTTCATTTAGTAAATTATGGTCCCATTTAGAGTCAAATAGACCATAAAGCAGGGTATGCTTTAGGGTGTGGCTACCTTGTGATTGAAAGGTCTGAAAGTTGTCCGTATTTTTGTGTTACAACTTTAACCCATTCACAGTGTGTTTTCAGTTCATCAAAGTGAATTGTAACATTTTGGTCTCCTAAAAGCGTTCGGTTATACTTAGCTCCATCCTCTGGTGTCACCTCTGGTTGCAAAAAAACAACATGTGACAGCCAAAATGCCGAACTCGAGGCCTCAAAACAGCAGTCCAGTGTTTGGTCACGGTGACTACGTCCACTTCTTATATACAGTCTGTGGTTACCAGTGAGAACACTGAGGTCATTTTATGTGAAAATTGGGGCAGTGTAGCAACCTGCAGAAAGTTTAAGGCGGTAGACCAGCAACCCCTGTGTTCTGCGAGGTAAAATTACTGTTTTTTTCAATGGAGTCTGGTGGCTTTGGCGAGAGCATAGATGGATACACCAGCATCAGTTCCCCATCGCAAAAGGCTGTCTGACGGCAAGGTAAGGCGGTGAAAATATTCTAAATATAGTATACACTTAAACTGATATTGATTTTTTAGGTGAGCCTTTCTTTTAGGTGGCTAAAATACGTTTTGTTGCCGGCCATGGCGTCCACAGCAGTACTTTGCTTTGCTTCTATGCGGTAACTCCTGTCTGCTTTTCCTATCTGGGGGCGTTCCGACCGCCATCTACTGTAGATAATACACCTACTATGGATAAGTACCTCATACAACCCCACTTCAAAACACCTGAACTATTCCCCTTAATCCCATTCTTGGAGTTCATTAACAACAGATAGGTCTCTGAACTTTATTATTGGTAATACTGTAAGTACACATCTGTTTCTTTTCTAATGAAATTATTTGTTACTTAGATTTTTTTTACTGTTTTTTTGGGGGGGATTTTTACTGTATTCATTTATTGACATTTTGCCTTTATTTAACAGTGACTGGTGGGATACAGATAGGAAACATGAGGAGAGAGAGAGAGAGAGAGAGAGAGAGAGAGAGAGAGAGAGAGAGAGAGAGAGAGAGAGAGAGAGAGGTATGTTTCTGTAAGTTATTAATAATAGTAATTCAAATGTCAATGTTATGAATGCAGTGTCAATCTTTTCGGTAAAGCCATAATTACATATGCGTATAATGGCACACATGGGACACAACTTTTATAGTTAGGCAAAAAGTGTGATTATTTTTGCTTTCATTTCTGATACACTTATGATCTGATGAATACTGTGGGCCAACATACTTAAGTGTGATTATAAGTGATTATAAGTGCATGTGAGTGAATATTAGTATGCAAATTATTTTCTATGTCCCATTCATTATCTCAATGTGCTTATACGGCCAGAGTGGATCAATGTTAATCGGCGCTATTCCTGCTGACTAAAGGGGGCTTTTGTCTTGTCAAATGTTATCCGATCAATATGACAATACAGGCAAGTGCAGAATAGGTGTTTAGGAAAAGTCAGGGCAGGAGGGAAACGTATCATACACAATGACGGACTAATTAAAATTTTGAATCCGCAACGTTGAATGGCGTGGGCTATGGCGGTCCTAGTGTTAAAGGCAAATGACGCATGCACCTTGATATAATCTCTAATGCTTCTTCTTTAATGTAGTGACTCAGCGGTTTCAAATCTAAGCACTCTGGGCAGCAAAGATCGATGTCCACTGAATATCATTGCTCCCATAAAGCCCCAGGAGTTAAAGGAGCTGATTCATCTATAGATTTCAGCAGTCGCTGAAGGCTACTTACCAATGAATCGGACTAATTACTGCAATGTGTTACATAATTTCTCTGGATTGTTCTACTTTGTTTACACCGAATCAATTACTGTGCCAGAGAGAGATTTTAGGACTCTACTGTTGATGAATTCAGACCAGTATCTTTATTAATGACCATTTGGACATTTTGCTGTTAACAAGAACACAGACGCACCCTGTCACAGTTTGGGCACATTGAAATATCTCTTGATACAAAGGCAAGACAGAAATGAGCTTGACAATTTTTAAAAGCATAAACACAACCACCATTCCCCCCCCCCCCCACCCCCGCCCATTGATTCAATACACTCTACACGTTATCAAAACAACAACAAAAAGTAAATATATACTCAGCGACCAGAGAAATGGAACCTCTGTCCCAGCAGAAGGCCATTCATTTATTTTCTGTTATGTAACATGTGGAGGGATTATGGTCAGAGTGGGAGGCAGCCCTCGGTAGATGAATGTGGGAGACTTTGGGCTTTCAACTGACATGCACTGGGTCCTTTAATACCCAGAAGTCAAAACCTTAATGCCAGAGTTCAGCTTAACAGAACAGTCCAGGTTCATCCACTCGTGGACATTAATGCATCCCCAAATGAATGACCGACACCTTTATTGCCTCTCTGAGGATCTTGCACCATTGGCCTTCAGAACATACACATAGAAAAACAAAAAATAGTAGACAAGATACGACTCAAAAAATGGCAAACACTGAGCATATACACAAAGCACATTTGACATCCAGGCATGGTTTCAACTTGTTAAGCAGCGGAATTGTGTATGTGATAAAAGAGATAGTTCCTCTTTGATCGCATCCCGATTTTTGTACAAGAACACCGAAGGAATAGTTCAAGGAACATTCAAGTTAAAAGTGGTTTGGTTTCTTTTTCTGGTCACTGAGTGTATGTAGAACACAGAAAGACAGAAGGCAAGCATCCAGCGTTTCAGCTGGGAAGAAGAAGGCAGAAACAAACTCAAAGAATAGAAAGATTGTGTCAGAAATCACTCACAATACAGGCTGTATAGTGTGGTAGTTGGTAACTTTATACAGTAAGACAATAGACAAATCCGGGGAAATACATAAAGCAAACGTGTCGCCTTTACTGCGGTGGCGTCTCCCCACAATACACACATTTGAATGCAAGCTGTCCTAAGAAGTGTACAATTTTCTACTTTTACCTTTACTTTCTATGTAATGTTAGTTTTGACAACAGAGTCTAAGAGTTCGATAAGAACATGAGCAGTTCTTAGCCAGAGGCGTGTTTAAAGGGGTGGCACAGGGTGGCCATTGGGCCAGACTATCACAGGAGATTACAGGTCTTGTGTAGTGCCACTTTTCATGTACTAACACCTGTATTAGGGCACATGGCAATGCATAAGAGCCTGAATATCACAGCCAATGTTTTCTTAGTCAACTTTTAACACTGTATTTATTTCTGATAGAATTTTCTGATTGGTCTCCCCTGTGCCACCTCATTTAAAAAATCCTGGAATCGCCCCTGTTCTCTGCTGCCTTACGTTAGCCTAACATGGTGAAACAAGTAACTAGCTAACGTTAGTGGGCTAAAGGCACTGCTTAGGGGCTGTGGTGGTCCCACAGAATAAATTAAACTCAATCAACTAACTGTGGCGTTATTGTTAAATGTAAACATCATTAATTGATCGGCATCACAAACGGAACACGTTGAAAGCTAACCATGTTTACGGACTCTCAGCCAAACGCATCGTGGTTGCTCGTAGTGACGGCAGCTGTGTCCTCGTAAAAGCCTTCAATTTGACTTCAATCTATTTTAAATACATACTCATCTGAGTTTATTATCTACTCCGTAAGTTACTAGAAGCAACCACGGACTCATTCAGCTGGAAGTCACCAGTTAACACGGTTAGCAGACAGTGAGTCACTACGACTTGCCACCGCAGTAATGGCAGCACCGCTAGATTGTGGAACGCACAAAGTAGTCGCCGGATCTGTCTATTTCAGACATTATTCTGGTCATGGCTCTGTGTCCAAAGTCATCCCTTGGTCGAACATTTCCATGTTATAGTGTGGGATAGAGTACACTTAAAAACTCTCATTGCACAACTCGACACCACTACGTTATGAAATGGCAAACATGTATATAGTGAACGATTTCAGACGCAGCCTTATTGTTACCCTTCTTCCACTGGAGATAAATGACACGTCTTTTTTCAGAGACAAAATAATCAAAAAAATGTGAAGCATTACCCTGTATTTGTTGAAAAATAAAGAATCCAACAACAGTATGAATTATATGATGGAGCATTGTTCACTGTTTCACAGATCTTGAAAGAAAAAAACAAACTGTCAAAGACAGAAAGCACCATGCCAGGATGATTTCAGTGCACGGAAATTGATCTAGTCAATTCTCAGCATCCTTCTCACAGCAAAATGTTTCTCATTCTTAGCAAAACTACAGTAATTTACAATATTAGGGTGTTTATTTTGCTTTTGCCAAGATTTAAAATTATTTGAGAGCGCAAATTTAGTGGCTACGTAGTTGAAAGAATATTTTTATCAGAATATTGTAAATTTTTATCATCCTTCATGTCATCCTTCAGAATAGCTTCTAGCTGTTCCTAAACGCTTGATTTATGAATAGTCTCCCTGCTCGGTTGTCAAAGAGGATTTGGATTAAACGACTCACATTTTATTCTATTCTGCTTCCAAATAACATGGGTGAATCCACCCACTGACATTTATGACTGTGATTATCAGAGTATTGACCTTATTCTGATTCATTTATTTTTTAAATTAAGCTGTTTACATCGGCTGCTTATTGAATTATACCATTAACTTTCTAATTTACTTAAATGTTAATCAGGAGTCACCTGATTAACACGTGTTGTTACTATGACGGAGAATACTCCTTACTGATTAGTTGTGTCCGTTCAAGTTGTGTGTCAGTGTCGTAATACTGGTTCACAGTTTAGCCACTGGTCTAAATCAGTGTGCAAGATGTATTAAACTGCAGATACCAAACCAAAACTTACGTAACTCTCACTGGTGAAATTAACATTAAACCAATTTTGAACACTAAAAAAAGGATGACTATTTGGAAACCGCCTACCTTTTTCTTTGGTCACTGACCGCTTTGAGTTGTTGTGATATCTGAACAAAACAGGCCTGACGGAAGAAATGCCTCCGCTTTGAATCACTGCGTTCATCTCCACCTTTTCTGTTGTTTTCATATGAATCAGAACATCTCATTGTGCATCGCTTACATAATACCCCGTCTACAGTTTATTGCAAAGTCAGTTACCCTCCAGTGTTTTTCCTCAAATGCTCTTTCTTTCATGCTAAAGATAGTTTTGATGACGTATGAGTTTTAAGTTAGCAACCACTGTAAGGCCACATTCAGACAGATCTGAGACATGCATGAATGAACGCAGCCCTCTTATTCATTTGAATGGAGCCGGTTTGTCAAACACTGTATTTCTACTGTTTACCTCACGATCGTCACGAAAAATATAAAACAGTTGACGCGTGATTAGTTGTAAAATCCTGTCTGTGGTTATACAAACCGTTGTGCAGTGTTTGGGTGTCTTAAAAGCCTTTGAATGCATTAATCTGTCACTCATATTTGATTGTATCTAAACAACACTAAGGCAGAGCATATATTGTCAACAGTTAGAGTGCCATGTGTGTAACATAAACCTAATCAGAGACGTAATCAGAGAATTCTTGTACTTGATTTAATATTCAGTTTATTGCCTCTATCAGGCAAATATAATAATATAGTCCATGTATGTATAATGTATAATGCTGTCATAAGGCCAACTTTGTATTCCCCAGTGTGTCAGAGATTTGGGGCCAAAATCTGTTTGAAATTTTATTTCATTATGGGACTTTTTTCTTTTTTTTTTTACTAGAGGCACAGCAGTTAAATCTTCTAGTAATTAAATTCTCAATCCTCTTCATATATAGCAAATTACATCAGATTATGTGCAAATAAAATAGTCATTATACCACTAATGCCGCAAAGCAGTGGCATTCACAAGCATTTCTTGATACTCAGAACCTTGACTATAAACCTTGCAGTTATATTTTTTTTGCAGACAATCACAGAGGTAATATATAATGTGATGAATAGCCCTTCACAATTAAATAGGACACTGTTTACTTCCTTTCTTTCGATTAAAAAAAACCTCCTGTCTCGTTTCCTGTAAAAACAGCAATCGGCATTTGTGTCCCAACAAATAAATCTTTAAAATTGGCATTTAACATTATTTAAGAACGTGTAGGTGCAGACACAAAAAACACACATGCTAGTACACAAGATATTCACATGCAGACTATACAAGGGTACCAAGAATCTGCAGATCCCCAAAATTAAGTTCACAGTAATTAGTCCATACTTGTTGGGGGAAATGAAGCAGAGAGAAACGTTGTTTTTTCACCACAGGCACCAAAAAGTACAAATTCATTACATTCAATAATACTGGTGTCACACTTAACATCTTGTTTGTGCCGAATGTCTCACAAGCAATGCTTTGAATGCCATCAAGAGTCTAGAGGTGTTTTAAATTATTGTAAATACCCCTGACTTTTTTGATAGGAATGAATGCAAATGGATGCTTAAAACAGCTGTTAGAAAACAAAAATATGTTTACATGTTTGTGACTATATATTTGGTTTTACTGTATAGTGGGAAATGCTTAATTAGAAGCTGAAGTTTGGATTAAAACTGGGTTTTCAATGCTATATGAGTTCAGACTGACGTGTGTCCTTCATATTAATATTAAAAAAAAAAATCAAAAAATTCAGATTCAATTAAATGCCATCACACCCCAACCATGACCTGTGGCCCACAATGCTTTGCAGCGTACATAACACTCACAGATGCACTCAGCATGTTCAGTAGCCTATAGGAATTGCATCCAATTATAAACCGGATATATTAACAAGGTTTCCAGATGGTCGGTCTGTCAGAAAATGTCAGGAAGAAACCTGTCAAAATGTATAATAGATGACACTCATCCCAAGTGAGAAGCAGTATTCAGTGAGGAGATGTGAACGGGCTCTTCAAAAAGGGGTCAGATCAGGGTCTGCGCGTGTTAACACATCACAAAGCCATACCCGTAAGTGAGACATGAAGCCTTTTGACTGGGGAGGTCAAGGTCTCACTGCTGGATGCAGTAACATACCACAGCAGAATGAGTGATGATGAGCACAAAGAGCAAGGGAGTGAGTATACTGTAGAGACTAACGGGTGTTAGAAAGCTCTTAGCAACCGTGTCTGGTGCCATCCTGGAGGTCCTCTGTTGAAATGGCTTGTTTCGTGATCCCTGTTGTGTTTGTTAAATTCACAAATGTTCCTAAGCATTGAGACTAACTTGGTCTAACAATTCAGCAAACCCTAGTTTTACCTAACTGTTGTGACTGTGATGAGTCTCATATGCCGCTATTTGACCTCAGCAAGTCTCATGTGACACTGAAGTGTCACACAGAGGCTAAAATGTCTGAAGCCTGCAGCCCTTTGATGGCAAAAAGCCTTTTATCATTGGCTGAGCCATCATTTTATCCGTACAATGGCAGCAGTGGCAGTGATCTCAGTGGACCTACTCTCACTCCTCAAACAACTAAAATCTGCTTTAATGCTTTACTTCTGACCTTTCACGCCTCACACAAGCAGACAACGTACACAGCATCCGGCTGCATCGTGCTCCGGCTCCGTCACAGTGTGAAATTCACTTGTGAATGTATATAAATGCCTGTATTTACTGGAAATCAACTTGAAATTAATTATTAATGATACATTTTATTAGTTTCTGACTTTGTCTTCACACACACAGTACAATTTGTTTTTCGTATTAGTAGTTAGAGAGACAGATGGAGAAAAGCGAGGAAGGGAGATGGACCAAACCTCTGTTCAGTCCCCTCCTGCTCTCTGTGATCGCTTTTACTGTATTTTAATGCCGCCAAATTCACAATATTGTTGTTCTCATTTGCATGTTTTTCTGTTTCTGTTGTCAGATGATGAACGATTAGGAATTTTGATGGCGCTGTGAGCTGGCTTATAAATACTATGTTGACCAGTAGTCATTACCAAGCTGCTGAGCTGCAGATGAAATCATTATTTTATGATCATGAAAAATAACTAAATTACAGGTTACTGACAGCAGCTGTGCTCTGCGATTGGCTTTTTTGACATTTAAAATAAGTAATGACAGAAATATATGAAATCAACTTAAGGTTGTTATAATCATCTGCAGCCTAAAAGCATCCGCACATCTAAATGAGTCGCTTTATTTATGCTTGTAAAACACAAAAAATGTCAACAAAACGTGGCTGATGAACAGATGTTTCACTTCTGAAACGTTTAGTGGACACTGAAATGAAGCGCAGCCAGAGACTGTGTACATTTGGCTTAAAGCCTGATATAGATCAAATTGTACTGCAGACCTGTAAGCAAATATATTGATATTGTGTGGTACATTGTCAGTATTCAGAAAAGGCTGCCAGGTTTTGCAGATGCGCCACTACAAATGAGTCAATCATTTGCTGGCAGTAAAATGTGCATCATTATCACACTCCCTGTCACCACACATTAGGCATTTATATCTAATTTGGCACAGATTTACGACTCAGCTGGTAGTCTCACAATTTGCCAAATATAAAAATGGATAAGGAATCAGGAGAAGCCGTCAAATCAATTCAAATTGCCCAGTTTCCACCACAATCAGTTTGTCTGTCTGAATTTTTACTCTCACACTCCAGATGTAGTTAAACTTCCTGAGGCTGTTTCCTCCTCATGTAGCAGGTTTTCACTAAAAACGACATCCTGTTGCTTCTTGGTTCTTCTTAGCTGTATGTCTAAACACAGCCTTAAGGCCTTTGCACATCAAGTGTTTTTCGTATGCCTCTTTTTAATCCGTCATTTGATATAAAATCGTTACACACAGAAACTTTGCACACTGAGTCTGATGCATTTTTATTATTCTCTTAGTTGCGAATATTTGCAATACAAGACAAAACTGAATTAATTACGTGGGTGCCGTGCAGTGGATGGCGCTAGTCCCAAACAGGGCTAATGAATGAATGACATTAGCAAGAAGCTATTGTTTAGCTGCCGACAGCACAATCACTAATCTTGTCTAATCTTTCGTACATCCTATTATTTGCAATTATTTCTTTATCATAAAGTGCTTTCTGTTGTGAGAGGTGAATTAGTTTATCAGATGCTGTTTTGGATGATGACGTTTGCACGGACGGAGGCTCTGAGTGGTCAAACAACCCTCATTTGGCTTTTGAGGGATGCGAAAAAACGCAGAAAACCGAACCTGTTCCGAAAACTTCAATCACGGCTGAAAGTTTCGGAGTCGGTATGTCAACGTGATCGACTCAATGTGAGGTTATACTTATTTTTAAACATTTAGACAATTTTGGATAAAAATACGGACTTGGTGTGCAAATGCCTTTACTCTAAACAGTTGTTTCGTTTCCTTGAAGCAATGTTTCCTTGAAGATTAAGTGTCTGTTAAGTGCAGCTCTTTTTTTAGTCTGCTCATGCAAGGTGTTTATATTCACATCATGTAAGAGAAACAACAAGCCGCAGAGTTTTCCCCAGAAATTGATCAGAACCTGGGTGCAACGGTTCTTATGAACAGGACAGGATCACTAGCAGACTGCCATTGTACAGATACAAATAAGAGCTAAGGACCTCCACTATGGCCGCTAGAGTGTACCGTGTCACTTGGAGCTTTTTGTGACCTTCTGTCTTAACTTATTTTATGAGTTTGTTTTTTTTTTTTGTTTTTCATTTTTTTTCTTTGCTATACAAATTTTCAAAATGGGCCCCTTTTTAAAATGTAACAGACGCCACCAACAGTTTAAAGTATGTAAAACACTTTTGAACCAAAGGTTGTTCAGTACACTACCCTGCAAGAATGTTCCCAGTTGTCAGTTCACACAGACAGATTCACAGTTTCACTTGTAATTTAAGCTTTAGACTCGGTAACATATACTTGCAGCAGACGATACACGTTTTGGGGTCAATGCAGTCCCACTGTTTTTCCCATTTACTGTACAAGACTGTTTCATAGAGAGATAAAAAATAAAAGAACAGCAAAACACCTTATCTTATATTTACATGGCACATTCATAACAGGTTCATGAGTTATTCATGAATTAATAACGTTAAATTCAGCATCATTACACCTTTTTATGTACATGTTTACAGAGCAGATTTCATTATAAAAGCCTGAATAAATAATGGAATTTGTAAGTAGTCATATATTGTACAATCATAATCATAGTTTGCTTCTCTCTTCTGTACAAAAAGGTTTTCCAAGCCTGATTTAAAACAAAACAAACAAGTAATGTTAGTATGTGTGTCACCTGCAGAATTGGCACTTTCCATTTGTGTGTAAACTTTGTTGGGTTTCCTGCTTATTATACTGTACGTTTCTGTTCTGTCATTAAATAAAACCAACATTTAAATGGCTTAAGTGAAGTATTTTAACTGACTGAGGCAAACTAACAATCCTCTATTTAAAGTAATATCTCTAACATTTTAACACCAACAAATCATTATCAAATTAATTGTCAGACGTTAGTTTATTTACCATAAGCAAATTCGATCAATGGCAAGACAATTAGCAGCTTCTATCAGCCTCTATACCACATTTCACATTGTGTGCCACTGGTTTGGAACCATATGTGCTCGATTGCTTTAGCCTGGTTCCAAACTTTTTTAACCTCACTTTTTATTCTCAGCAATTCAAATAGATCTGTTGTTGTACTAATTGATGGCTGTTTTCCCTGGCTGGAGACACAAGCAACAGAAACAAAGGCCACAAAAGTGGTCACAAGTGTGGATGAGATCGACACAGCTGTAGAGGAAATAACTCATAATTAACATTACAAATGCTCCTGTTGTTCAGTTAATCATGAGCAGAAACTTTTGTCCTGAAACATTTTCTTTTTCAGAGATAGCTGATATATGTAGACTGAATTTTGCAACACCAGTGCTACTGGCAGAGAGGCTACCAGTGGTCTCCAACATTAGAGTAATTATACCAAGGTATGATTAACTCCCTAATCAGTATAATGAGTCTGAGCCACTTGCATGCTGTCAAAGCATCATGTGCTGGAGTTGGTGAATGCTAATGAGTAATTTGTTAAAATGGCAAGATGTTCACATTTACTAGCCAGATGTCAACATATCCCATAATACTGAGAGGAAACCGCAGGGACGCGTTTCAAAAAGGCTGAAAAGATAAAAGATAAAACCCGCTGAGTAACTTGAGCTCTTTTATCGGGAAACAGCAGCTGGCCAGACTGTTTTCACCAGATTGGTACATCAAGTTTAGTTTGTAAAGAATTAGTACAATGGTGAAGAAAAATTCAACTATTCAAAAACAAATATTCGGGCTGTCATTCGATTAAAATATTTAATTGCAAATCACTCGCATATTTTTTATCTGTTCAAAATGTACCTTAAAGGGAGGTTTGTCAGGTATTTAATACTCTTATCAACATGGGAGTGGGTAAATATGCTGCTTTATGCAAATGTGTGTATATATTTATTATTGGAAATTAATTACCAACACAAAACAATGACAAATATTGTCCAGAAACCCTCACAGGTACTGCATTTAGCATAAATTAATATGCTCAAATCATAACATGGCAAACTCAGGCCCAACAGACAACAACAGCTGTCAGTGTGTCAGTGTGCTGACTTGACTATGACTTGCCCCAAACTGCATGTGATTATCATAAAGTGGGCATGTCTGTAAAGGGGAGACTCGTGGGTACCCATAGAACCCATTTTCATTCACATATCTTGAGGTCAGAGGTCAAGGGACCCCTTTGAAAATTGCCATCACAGTTTTTTATGGCCAAAATTTAGCGCAAGTTTGGAGCGTTATTTAGGCTCCTTCCCGACAAAGGAGCGTCAAAGAAATTAGTGCCGTTAAAACGAATTTGCGATAACGCTTCATTAACGCGTTAACTTTGACAGCCCTGGTAAATACAAAGTATAGTAATATAAGTAGTGTAAAAAGCTGTACAACAATTTACTTTGCAAGCCTCAGACCCACTAAAGACTGAGTTATATCACCATGGTTTCATTTTAATTATTAAGGTTAAAAAGTATGGTTATTGTTCAGAGGTAGGTGGGCTCTCTGTAGTCTGTTAGACATGCTGCTGTCACAATGATCTAACAAGGTAGAAGGCTTGGCCGGCTGCTTTAGGTCAGCATTCCTCTCTAGAGTTTTGTTGTCTGACATATAATACAATTCTGTAGAAAGCCATTGTGCTGTATGACCATGGTCACAGGAACCTGAAAGAGTGTTACTTCAACTTCTGTTGCAGTGTTGAAGTCTTTGATTTGATGTTGGAGCCCTTTGACTTTTAAGTCTCATTTAAAAGCTTGTACATCAGTTTCACAGGCCACAAAGGTTTTCCTGTTCAAGGTTTCTCAGTAAGTACTTCTAATTCTCAATAGTAGTGAATAATACACTAATGCAAATCCATCTAATAGGTCAAGCTACAACGCTGTTAAATGATAAATTAGTTTTGTCAAAGTGACTTTACTTTTGAAATCTGCTCTGCAGACATCATAGTACATACATGTTTAATGCATCTTTATACATTTATACATACAGGTTATATAAGGTATGTCATGGAGCAGGACAGTAGCCTGTTATCAATGCATTATCAACCGATCCTGATCGAGAAATGATGCGCTGTCCATCGAGATTGTTTTCCCTTTGTTAATAATTCCAACAGCACAACCTGCTTCTATGTTTAACATGGCACAATATGTGCAAACATACAGTGTGGCTTAAAGGTGATAAGGAAAAGTTAACAAATTGGTAATTTAAATGTTTGTTTCAGACATGTTTTTATTTCAGGAGCAAACACTGAGGTAGCTCGCTGCAGTACAGTCAAATGACTGCTTCACATGTCATTTTATACAGTTTTGTCCTTTTTTTTCCCAATGCCTATTTTTTTTTTCAGTGTTGAAATTGCCTCGGACGAATTAAACGCTAGCTTCAAAAACCTACTCAGCTGAGACTTGAGCTGCAGTTTACTAGTTCAGTGTAGGAATTACATTTGAGTGATACGGGCAGTTTTATTGAACACCTTTGCTTATCACCTAGAAGATTATTTCCATGTGTCTCCTCAAATAGACACTGCAGTCACACCCCCACTGCTGCAAGAAGCCTTCTCCAGGTCCTCCATGACCAAGTCCTGTTCAGTGACATGGTTGAGTCGCCTGGAAGTGGTCTTATCTAGGCTGTTGAGAGAAATAGGCTCCAGGGACGTCTGTGCATTGTTAGCGGGGAGCACAGAGTTTCCCTGCAGCCTGTGCGAGTAGGTTTTCCTCCGCTGTCCGTCCGCCGTGCACAGGCTGAACTTGAACACAGCTTGAAATCCTCTGCGGAAATTCTCATTGAAGAAACCGTAGATGATGGGGTTGACGCTGCTGTTGAAGAACGCTAGCCAGTGGGCAAAGGGGTAAATGTAAATGTTGATGATTCTGTACTGCTGCTCAGTCAGGCTGGCATAGTCGCTCAGCATCATGAGAGTCCACAGAGGTAGCCAGGAAAGGATGAAAAGCAAAGCAACTATTAGAAGCATTTTAATCACCCTTTGCTTCTTCTTTGACACAGTGTGGCGGTTGTCGTGGCCCGGCTTTCCTCCCGTTGGAACCGCTGTTTTGAAAAGCGTAATTCCAATCCGGGCATACATGATCACGATGAGGGAAAGAGGAGCAAGGTAGATATTAGCAAACAGGACAGTGGTGTAGATCTTCCTCATCTCCTGGTTTGGCCAGTTCTCTCTGCACCAATAAAACGGGCTCGTTTTGTTGTCGTAGCCCAGTAACACCCGAATGGTTTGCTCCTTGGTCACTTGTAGCATCACACCAGAGGGACACATAATGGATATGGCCAGAACCCAGATAATGACTATTATCAAGGTGGCTGTGGATATGGTCAGCTTTTGCTTGAATGGGTAGACAATGCATCTGAATCTGCAAAAAAAACAAGAAAGGACTGGATCAGGAAGATGCACGTAGACATTTAACCTGCTTTTAGAAATATATTTTCCATAGGAGATTGAGTGACAGCAGAGAACATTTACTTTAAGGGGGCACATCATGAAAAACTCACATTTTCAGTGCTTGTGCTCATACAATTAGGTACCTGGAGTGCCTTCCAACCCACAAACTGTGAAATAACACAACCTAGTCAGTTTTTTGTGGGCTGCCTAGATCAGAAAACATGTGATTCAACAAGCCATTCAGATTTGGCTCCCCTTCCTATGTCACATGCAGGCTCATTAGTAGAGGTGGGAATCACCAGAAGCCCCACGATAGGATATTATCACGACACTTAAGTCACAATATGGTCTTATTGCGATTTTAAACATTTTGCGATATGCTGAGTATTGAGATAAGATATATTGTGATTTATTACCTTTTTTGAACTGCTAATTTTGCTTTTTGTCAACATCTGTTTTACCTTATAAGATAGAGTTTTCATCTTAGTGTTTTCATTCACATATCTTGAGGTCAGAGGTCAAGGGATCCCTTTGACAATGGCCGTGCCAGTTTTTCCTTGCCAAAATTTAGCACAATTTTGGAGCGTTATTTAGCGTTCTTCCTGACCAGTTAACATCACATGATTGGTACCAGTCGATTCCTCAGGTTTAGTTTCATATGATAGCAATAACTTCACTCTAGCTTTAAGAATGAGCCCGCTACGACCTCTGTATAGTTTGCTGGTACCATTGGTACCAACCATGACATCATGGTTGGTACCAATGGATTCCTTTAGTTTTTGTAGTTTCATATGATGCCAGTATCACTACAACCTCCAAAAGATCAATTGCGTTAATGTGTTAAATTAATTTGTGTCGTTAAAACGAATTTGTCGCGAAACTATGCTGTATCGTTTTTTTTTACCTTCTCATTAGTATATACTACCGCCTCCCCCCAACTACCTTTGCAAAGGTGCACCATATTTTCCACAATCAGAGCAGACTGGGCTTTTTCATGAGGGGGGCTGAAAGAGACGGGTGCTAAAACGGAGCGTTTCAGACAGACAGTATGAGAAAAATATTTTTTGAACATTAAAGCATGTTAACATGTTCTAGTAGAAACCCCAAATACAATTATGAAACTGAAAATGAGCATGATATGTCCCCTTTAAAATGGCACGGCATGATATGATTAGAGTTACTGTAATTCATAAGGTCACAAATCCAGGCTCTATTCACATGGAGGGGCTGTTGTCAGGAAACTCTGGGTCATACGTATAAAGGGCACATGCAAAAAAATAGATTTGCTGTTCAATATTTATTAAATAACAAAGAAGAATGCTGCTCTTACTGTGGTAGAGTAATGGTCAGCGTTCAATAATAGAACATTGACGTCACTGTTTGTGCCTAATTCCCTTTTTCCTCCCTGTAGAGTGCAATTACTGTACTGCAGATCAATTTCAAAACAATTGGGGCATAATTAACCCAGCTCCCTTTTGTTAATGTACCGTCGTGATTCACAGCTTTATTGGCGGGAAATAATAATATACATACGTAATATCCGCAGCACTGCTTTCTGAGCTTCGGGGGTTCAAAAATCAATCTGTAATGATCTTTAAATTAGACCAGAAGGCTACTGTACATTTTGATATTCATGAATCAGCTGATAATAAGCGTGCTCTCTTCATATTTCCATCTGCATGGACAGCAGTGTCTCCCTGCAGCCTGTGACAGTCCAGCCAGCAGCATTGTGAGGCTGACCTCTCTTCTGCAAGCTGTGACTGCTCTTGGGGTGGCTAATATGCTTTTTGGCCTTTTGAAGTCAAACCCATCTCTTTTTTTTATTATTTCTGTCACGTTGCAGAGCTGAATACATGTATGACTAACCACATCAGTGACCCTCTGGCCAATCTTCTTCTTTTGATTTTTTGTAATGCCACTGCTGAAGCCCTCAAAAAAGGTTCTGCCCTTTTATCTTCAGGCTCTTTTCTCACCAGTCATTCATTGTCTGAGACATCTTACCTATTGACTTATTGGCCACACCGATACATTTTTAAAAATGCATAACTTTCGCTACGTTTATTCCTAGCAACCACACTACTCTGGTGTTTTAGAACCCTTAAAAAGGAGACATTTGATAAAGCAGCTGACCTCGTTTTATTTTGAAAACTCCGGGGCTAAGTTTTATGTCTACCATACACTAGGAGACTTTGAAAATACTTTTAAAAGACTGACACCCTACTTTCACCCTGTCTGACACCCTCTAACATCTAAAGACAATGTGTTTTAAGTCACAGAGTTTTTAGTCACAGACTATAAGATTTTGCAAGGTTGTAAAATGTACTATATATCACACAAGTACTCATTATGCAGCAGAATGACCCCACTCAAAGTTATAGTGATATTAAAGGGTCATTATTTCTGATAAATTAATGTATAAGAGGCCTTTTAATGTTGTAGGTGGTCTTTTTATTGTATAATCAGAAAACGGAGATACTCAAGTGCAATTAGTTGTAGTTTATAAATGCACTTAGTTATGTTCAACCACAGGAAGGAAGGAAGGACACAAGCTTTCAAAAATATTCCCGCTGCTTAAAAAACTCCTTACCATTGTAAGAAAAAGCTACTGTGCAGCTGCAGTCGTGTGATGTACACAGACGAGTTTAGACACAGAGGGAAAAAGAAACATTTTGACAGGTTTGTCACTTTTTGGCTGCAGATGAGTTTGAAACCTTCCAGGGGGATGATTGGAAATCATTACAGCTTAGACAAAAGTGGCGACTACCATGTTGGGAGGTGGATTGACTCGAGCTCTCACTGAGAGAGAATCTTGTGATTGCCAACAGACTCATGCAGAGACATCCAGACAGATCGATTTCTGAATGACTGTTGTTGGTTTTAGTGTTGATGTTAAACAATAAAGGAAAAGGGAGATTTTGTTGGTCAAACCTCTGTCATCCCAACATAGTATTTAGAATAAAGGTATGATAGCATTAGAATAGATGCAGTCAGGCTGTTCTCATACACGGTTGGAAGCTATACCTACGAAAACGAATGCATTGTTATTCATATATATCCAACAAAATCACTTTGAATGTATTCCATGTAATTGTAAACCAGGAAGTATTAAGAGCAACAAATGCCACATTGGGAGGACTGGATGAGTGAGTCAAAAAACGCCAGACTTTCACCCATGAGAACAGAAGTCAATGTTGATTTATTTGTCACGTAACTTCTGTACTTAAACCTGCAGTAGGAAGAATGTTTTTGCATCATTGGGCAAAAATTCCATAATAACTTTTCAGCATATTGTAATTCAAGTGTTCTGAGAGAAAACTAGACTTCTGCACCTCCTCATGGCTCTGTTTACAGGCTTTAAAAAATCCAGCCCGTTACGGGTGACATTGGCCAATCACAGGTCATTTCACAGAGAGAGAGCGTTCCTGTTGGCTGTTTATTCAACGGAGGCAGCTGTCAGTCACTCTCGAACTCTGATCAAACGGTCAAACTAGGCAGTGTGCTCCGGCTGGTGGGCGGTGCTTGGTATTTCCTCGACAGATCTCAACATGGCTGCCGGGTCACAAACTTTCTCTTTTTACAGCTAAACGGTACACTACAAGATGTTTCTGACGACATTTGAGGCGAGAAATAGACATAACAGTAACAGAATATTGATTCATATTTGATCAGCGCTGCCTAGTTTGACCGTTTGATCGGAGTTTGCGAGTGATTGACAGCTGCTCAGAGACGGCAAGGCTCCAGATCAGCTCTGACTGGTTGTTTTCCCTCTGGTCTAGGAAATCTTGCAGATGCCATTAGGAGCACCAGAGGAAAATGATTTTTTGAGTTTACCTGTCTCATGCACTACTATCAGGATATAGTGACCGTTTTATAAAAAAATACTTTTAATCATATTTGCTCCATTTCTACCTACTGCTGCTTAAAGTAATGCCACTTCTTTAGTTATTTTAACCCAAACCACAATCTTTTCCTAACTAAGTAGTTTTGTTGCCTAAACCTCACCAAGTTGTTTCCTGTGAAGGCGGGGGTTTATTTTGAAAAGACTGTATGCATGTAACAAGCAGAAATTGACACGTGTTGCTGGACATTTGTAGGAAGACGTCCAAAAAATGAGGAATAACTTTTCATAACATTTTACAAACTGTTGTCTGACGATGCGTTGATGCAGTAGTTAAAATCTGGCTTATCTGTGCATTAATACACCGGCCAAAAGGGCAGACAAGAGAGCCTTCTATCTCCTCATTCCTTCAAATCTACATCTAAACATGTGGCTGATAGATGTAAGGTGACTTTGACTTTTGGGTGTCAAAGCATTTCAAACTCTGTCCTTACCAGAGGCGCAGACACCCCTCCAGTGATTTCGAATTGTGACAGCGACGTCACTGCAAGTCTAGTCTCTGAGCACCAGCCAATGATAAAATACCAGCTCTGTCATTCTTCCAGCTCAGAGAGCCATTATAACTTCTCTGGATGTGTTTGAATTTCCCCACTGTACGATTCTGCAGCCTCCTCCTATGGTTTATAAAGTGATTAAGGCAGATTAGGAGCCAGCTGGTGTCATCTCCATGAAAAGCAATTAGGGGATTCAGCATGATCTTTCAAAAGAGGACGAGTACCAGATAATGATGAGAAAGCTGTACAACCTGGAAAAGGGCTGGAGAATAGCGTAAAATGCCCAAAGTACAAGTGACTTGATTTTGTGCTGATTTGTTCTGACATTTTGGCCATTTTCTCATGAACTATTTAAGTTACTTGTATTAAACATCTGTATTTTGATGCAGAGCTGGGGTCAGATGCAGATTAAAAACTAGATTTTTTTCAAAATAATGAGAACAAAAAATCTAATATTTGAATTCTTATCAAATTAATTAAAAAAAAATCTGAAATTGCTCTATCCATCTGTTGCTGTCAGTAAGCTAGGGAATAGTTCTCTTTGCTAACACAAAGTGAAGAAAGCCGTGCTATGGATGATTTATGTGAGCCTTGAGTTTAGAATATTTTATCACATAAATGAATAGGATTGTGCAGCCGTTTGTGTTCTCTGAGTGGTTTATGGTTTTGTCTGTTTTCTTTTGCACATGAAGCATTTTTATTGGGGTGAAATTCAAGTGTGAAAGGTGCTGGGGAAAGGAAATGCACTGTTATATTTATATGCAGTAGTAAAATACAGTCACCATACCTGTCAACAGCAATAGCAACCAGCGTGAAGACGGATGCTGACACGGAGATCCCTTGAACCATGCCGCTCATTTTGCACACCAGGCTTCCAAAAGGCCATCCTGTTGACAAGAGAGATGCATTCAGCTGATTTACAGCTATGACAACACGTTGTGACAGAACAGTTCATGTATGAATTCAGAACGCCTCAAACACAATCACACCCACAAACACGTCCAAGTACAGGGGAGCTGAAGGGATAGCCATAATATCTTTAGGGTGAACAATCCCTTGTTTTTAGCAGTACTTAATCTGGGCAGCTGGTGACTAGTAGCAGAGATGCTGACAGTGTAGCTATCTTATTATAGGTATATCAGACTGTCATCAGTATAGCATCTGTTACCTGTCCTTGTGCTTCATTTTCATACACTTTTATAATGAAGGTTGAATGGAGTTCATAGCAGTGGTTATTAATTGTATGAGTGAGGTAGAAATTAATCAGAGAATTAAGATGTTGGTTGTTGCAGCAAGGGAGATAACATTTTAATTATAAAATGTTAATTTTAAACAGCTGGTTCATCCCTTTTTAAAAGAAGGATTTGTTGGGCAACAGATGCAAAGCTGGATGAGAATTTATGTTGAAGTTCTCCTCTGCATTTTTTCCTTAGTCAACAAGTGTCATAAGCATTCAAATAATCCACATTTCATACCATCTTGTGGCAGTTATACACAATTTAGTTTGCTATAGTATGTGTTGCAAAGTAACAGAGAAAGAAAGATGAGTGAAGAAGGAAGGTTAAAGGCGCATCAGCCGCCTCACGAGGAATAGTAGGCCTTTCCGGTGCTCACAGAGTGGGGCAATCTTGTAACAGGAGAGACTTCAGAGAGCAGGTCCAAAGCCCGCTGCAGCACACAGATTTAAGGCAGTAAACTTTTGTTTAAGGGCATGTTTTTCGACACCAACTGCGTCTTCATCAGAGTCAGAAAGAAAGATGTTTGCCAAGAACACATTTTTGCTAGTGGTTTGACCTCACTGATATTATACAGTAAGACCAGATTGAACATACAATAAGTAAGTAACCATAGCAACTACATAGTTGACACATAATTAAGTGCATGAATGTGTCCCTAAACGTTTAAGAGAAGACAAACATGTAACTACAAATGCCTCTTAAGTTGATAATCAATTCATGTTAAGTTGCCTACACATGACAGTCAGTGGAAGAATTGCTTTGTGTCGGCTTGAGCTCTTGTTTTCCAATGAGATAGGCTAGATGGCGTTTCTTGTTGTTGTTTCCACTGCCCTGATTTTACACCTCCCTGCGCCTCAAATTATTTACACTGTAACCAGGGTTCAAGGTTCATTTATTGTCATTCTACAACACAACGTTGCACATGAAATACAAGTTGCAGTCACTTTATGCTACACAACAAACAAAACCAATTTTTTTTTTTATGGTTGAGATTTATGGGTTAATAAATTATGTTGGTGCGTTGGCATCGAGCTCAGCTCTTGAAACTATCTCTGTGACCAACAGCAAAGAGTGCAGCTCAGTCTGCTTGACATAGGATGCTTTTTACACTCCCATCTCGACAAGACTTCCTGATCTTAGTGCTGTTAGGTGGGTTGATGCATGGACTAGATAATAGGATGGTGAAAGTAACAATTAACTGAAATACTTCTTCGTTTTTTCTTTATACTGTTATTTTCTAAGGAACATGCAGCCCTTTGTTCCGTTTGTCTGTACTTTCTTCCTGTTTGTATTATGTTAAAAAGCAAACAGCTTTTTAATTGTTCGTCAAGGCTGAAACCTCCACTTACAGCTGAGCCAGACTCCTTTGCAAAAATATCTTCTTTAGTTGACAGAAAACACTAATACCGACACTTAGACTACTTAGATACTTAGACTGTTTCTAAAAACAATTGAGCTGTTAGTATTTATATCCACAAAAAAAGCAAAAGGCTGCAAATACTAACAGGTTAATGCAACACTGATGCAGCTCATTGATCGTTGTTGAGGTGATATGGAGAACACTTTTGGGTGACATCGTCGCTTTCATCTCCTCCTCGTGATGCTTCTTTCACATGATTCACAAATTGCAAGGGGCCATAAGCATTGATGCAGACGACTACACCGCCATTATGGTCCATTAAAGCATCACGCGCTGTAAACATCCGAATGTTGCATTAGATGAAAGCTTCCTTTGAGATACAATGGTAGATTGCTAGTTGTACAGTCTTAAAAAAAGATACTCAGAGGCCAAACAAGAGGCTCATATCACTGCAGCCAGACAGACAACATAGCGACAGAAAGCTGCACATAACGCTCTGAGTAACTGATCTATCAACTGGAGTTTTCATTAACAGATCATAAACACACACAGAGGCAGAGACACACACATCACATCACGGATAAACATGTCCAGAGGATATTTAAATTGAACTGAAGTCTAGAAAATGTGTTTTGAGTCAATACTTGTCCCTCTGACTGGTGTGCTGTATTCAGCTGTACACTCAGCATCACTGTGATTCAGCACCCGGTCAAACATCATTGGCTGTCTGAGTGTTCCACTCCCTGCCGCTGAAACGCATCGCACAGCATGAGGCTGTCATCTCAAAGCTTCCTGCGAGCAATGCCGGTCAAGTCAAGTCATGTCAAGTATATTTGTATAGCACCTTTAAAAGTAACTGGAGTTGACCAAAGTGCTGCACAAGTTAAAGTGAACAGCAAGTAAAATATCATCACCAAAGCAACAAAACAACAGTAGGCTGCAATGGAAAAATACAAGGCAATATTATAATAAGTGCACAAATCTGAAACAACATAAAACTTGTAAGAGCAATTTATAGAAATAAAAGTTTATAAAACACTAAAACTAGGGCTGTCAGTCAATTTAAATATTTAATCACGATTAATCGCATGATTGCCTAGTTAATCCCAATTAATGTAACATTTTGTATCTGTTCAAAATGTAACTTAAAGGGAGATTTGTCAAGTATTTAATACTCTTAACATGGGAGCGGGCAAATGTGCTTCCTTTATGCAAATGTATGTATATATTTATTATTGGAAATTTAATAACAACACAAAACAATGACAAATATTGTCCAGAAACCCTCACAGGTACTGCATTTAGCATAAAAAAATATGCTCCAATCATAACATGGCAAACTGCAGCCCAACAGGCAACAACAGCTGTCAGTGTGTCAGTGTCTTGACTATGACTTGCCCCAAACTGCATGTGATTATCATAAAGTGGGCATGTCTGTAAAGGGGAGACTCGTGGGTACCCGTAGAACCCATTTTCATTCACATATCTTGGCGTCAGAGGTCAAGGGACCCCTTTGAAAATGGCCATGCCAGTTTTTCCTTGCCAGAGTTTAGTGCAAGTTGCATCACTCTAGCTTTAAAACTGAGCCCGCTATCACCTAAAGATTGTTGCTTTAATGCGTTAAAGAAAGGCGTTAAAGAAAAGGGGTGAAGAAAAGTGTTATCATATTAACTTTAACAGCCCTAATTTAAAGCATTAAATCCACTAAGAGCAACCAAAGGCCTTTGAAAATAAGTATGTCTTGAGGCTGTTCCAAAGCTTCTGAGCTGCCACTGCAAGGGCACAGTCTCCCTTACCCACTAGTCTCCATCATGGACCAGAAAGCAATTGTTCCGTACAGGGTTGCCATCCCGTGCTTTAAAAACATATTAAAGAACCTTAAAATCAATCCTGTATTTGACAGTGCAGGGCTGCTAGTACCGATGTAATGCCGTCTCTTTTGAGTACCACTTCACCCTGATTTTCCGCTTATCGAGCTCCTCGAGCTATGTGAGAATTGTTCAAAGACACATGTGCATGGCATACACATTCTAGATATTTGACATGCTAAATATGTCTGGGAACTACAGCCAATGAGAGCGGAAGACACAAGTTGAAATCAGGTGAAATCATCAGGACACCCACCACTTTGGCAGGCAGGGAAAATGCTAGTGATGGGGATAGAGAACCATAGTTATGATTCCCTTCCACGACATGCCTCCGTGACTATTGATTCCTCTTATCGATGCTTTCTGACAGTTACGCTGCATACTGACGCATAAGCACGCTGGATCATGTTTCAGTTTGTTTTTGGAACGGAGTCTCAACAGCATGGTGCTACTAAACCTGAGGGGACGCGCCCTATTTTTTCCAAGATAATGCGACACTGTGAACAACAAACCTGTGTCGAAATCAACAGGAGGAGAGTTAGTAACGTTACCTGTAAGCCATTCAGTTATTTCCAAGATTTTTTTTAATCAATGCAAATATTTAAATATTCAGAATCATTTGAATTGTGTGTTTTTATGCAAATAAACACTATAGATGACTGTGTACACTCCACAGTGTAATTTGAACACTGTTATTTACCATGTATCTAGATATATAGATAGATGGATAGATAGTAACTTTATTGATCCCGCGGGAAATTCAAGAGAGCAGCTACCGTTCGCTCCGGCGCCGGAAGTAAGAAGTCTAGTTTGTTTGTCTAGTCCGAATCAGAGTGAAATGTATACTTTTGTTTGTTTTCTATTTAGTCTGGTTCAGTTTCACAGTACACAGATCAAAGCGGAACAAATGAAAAAAATAACTATCTGACGGGCGTGTACGAAAGAGCGAATTTAACTTTTTCATCTCGAGAGCTGCCACCTCTATGCAGGGAATCGCGGACTTTGATACTTTGATTGACTGCGCACAAATCCTTTCTCAGTTACTGTTTTGGAGACTTTATCATGCTCTGTATGTTCTCTTCGGCCCAGATGTAAAGCAAACATCGGACTTCTGCAGAAGTCCAGGTCAGTCCTCTCCCACTCATGTTAACCTGTCGTTTACCTGTGTCCGTGCCCACACAGGCAGCCTGTGTTTTGGTTCACTTGAAAACGGCTGTGTTTGGTTCGCACCAGAGTACGATTACTGCATTCACAACCGCCCAAATGAATCACACCAGAGGTTGAACTGCACCAAAGTGGACTAAATGTTGGCTTGTGAAAGCGCCATTAAAGACTCCCGATTACAAGACAGCAAGTTGTGTAGTGTGAATAGTACAGCAATCTGACGACTTTGAAAGTTGTGTCGCGTGAACTTGGCTTTATAAGTCTCGCTGCACTACTCTGTACCAAATGCAAGTGAGATTAAGAGAACCGGCCAACACCAGGTGAGTTGCAGTAACCTGACCTGGTAGACTGTGATGAGCTCTTCTGTTTCTTGTGCCTTTCTGCGAAGCCTGACTAGACTTAACCTTTGCAGGCACCACTTTGGTCTGTTACTCCCACTCCCACCACTCTGCTCACATGTAAGAAGTGCTACTCTGACTTCTTTACTTCCAGCAGGCTCTGCTTTCACAGCAAAAGAGTGCAGTTGTTTTTTTTTTATGTGTGTGATCTTTGGCTTCTTGGTGTCCTCCCCGAGGAATGTCCTCCTTCCTTTGTTGCTCAGTTTGGTTGGATGATCAGCTGTAGGAAGAATCAGAGCACCTCTATATCGTTGAATGCCAGTCAACTGGAATGACTTCTGTAATGTCTGCCGCTCCACTAGGATACACCACATAACACACTTGGGTGGGCAAAATGTCCAACAAATTACCATACAATAGACTGCAGCACATAGCAAACTGGTGAAGCTCTTAATGTTCCTTTTTAACATCTCCTCAAGGCACGTTTTAGTATAAAAATACTCTATTTTATAATAATAATTTGTCTGTTTTTCTTCTTTCAATAGCTAGTTAAAACATTTTTAAAAGCACATCTACTTCTTCTCACTAATGGAAAAATCCAGAATGTATGAATATGAGCATATTTTAGTTCCAGCAGTTTAACTACTGGACTCAAGATGCCTCAATTCTTAGTGTTTGAGCACTGGAGATGTTTCCACATCACACTTTAGTAAGATTCATACTGGGCTAGATTGATTGGCTTCCAAACTAGTTGCGATATCATCACAAAATCATCTCTAAGTACACACCTTAATGGCCGATTTGAGGTGGGAACAGAGAAGCTTCAGCAGATGAATGTGAAAGCAACCTTCTAGTGTCAAACTCTGCTCATAAATCATTCTGCACAGCGAAGCTCAAACATCCAAACAAGCCAACAAGAAAAAATACACATTTTCGAGAGGAGGGTGACTTTAAGTCGTTCTTGCTTCTGGTCTTCTGTGTGCTACTCTTGTCATGCTGTGCACTACATTCAATTTGCTGATGCTTTTGTCCAAAGCTACTCACAAGAAGTGCATCAATCTTGGTAAGAACATGAGCTAGATGTCATCAAAATTGGAAGTGCATCCCTCTCAAACACGCAATTGAAAGCCTGTTCAGCGATACAGTACAAGAGCCTATTTTGATTCCTGTTGCTTCTTTCAGTGCCCTTTTGCAAGAGGAAAAATGTTGAGTAGCAACGTGGACAGAGCTGCGGGTTACAGAAGTAATTTTCCTATTGTTAATTTGCATTTTAATATTTTTAACCCATCGGATTCCCATTGGTGGCATCTGATTTGTTGAACCTTGTGAGGAAGAGATGGAGTAAATAAATAAGTTAAAAATAACAAACAGCAAAAATCAGCACAATCCTGACTGCTATCGGTATTTTAAATCTCCTATCAGATCAACCCTGATCAAATATTATTTTAAATTTCTTCCTAATGAAGCCTCCGGTGCTGTGATAAAATCCCACTGCTTCAGAAATTGTCTTTACTTCTCTCCAGATCGATGCCTTTCTGACTGTGTTTAACGGTGTCTGCACTGACAAGCTGTGGCTCTCGTGGGACTTTAAACAGACACATGCTGTCTTTTGATTTGAGTCACGATAAACAGTTGTATCGGCCACAGCTGATCCGTTAGCGTCACCAACAGGTCAAAATTCCTTTCCTACTGATATCGTGTAGTCTGAACCAGCCACAAGGCATTTTCATTTTTACATTTACGGACCATAGCATGAGTTCATTCTACACCTCAGAGGACAGCAGTTATTAGCAGGTAAAAAAATAAAATGGAGAACGAGACCACAGTGTTCACAGTGAAGCAGATTTTGATCACTGGTGTCTTCTTGTTCTCCGCAGATTTTTTTTTCATAAAAAACGCATTTTAATTGTGATAATCTATTGCAAAGCTGATAAGCTTTTATACTTGTTTACTTCTGGTAGCTGCAAGCTGTCCATAATATTTTTGTCCCTCTGCCAGCTGGATTTCCCCAAACTCCATGTCAGGGACTGACGTGTTCCTGATTCAGACAATAATGACTGATTACTGTGTTTTTTGCTGCTCTTGTTAAGAGGACATATCTGTATTATTTGTTGTAGTATTACTTATTGAATCATAGTACCCAATATAAAATGATGGAGGTGAATAAGGCACTTCAGTTGATCCACAGTCACTGTAATCACAGCTAATTCTTTTGTCATTCAATTGACATTGTTATGATTAACAAAAGAGACGCGCTCGCAGGCGTTACTTTGTTAGTATTTTCAAGCGGACTCTCCACATTGGGTAAGGTCCAAATCAAACTCCTTTCAAAAAGATCCAAGTTTATTGTCCTCTGAAAATTGATGTTCATGATTTCAGTCAGTTGAGAGGATCCTCCTGAATTATTATGTTTGGTTTTTATTATTTTAAAAACTGAAAAGATGAAGCTATTGCACCTTCTGTTGACAGCCTATATGAAGATCTGAACTGTCAGCCACTATCCCTCGCTCCTGTGAGATTTGTATCATCGTGAGCCAAATGTCAAGTCCAATCAGCACAACGTGTAAAAAGCCCTGTTCATATTCATGCATGCGGGGAAGGCTGTCTGACTCGTCCATGACAAATTACAATCCCAACTCCTCTGAGCCTTCTTCACTTTTGATCACCACAGGCTGTTAATAAAACAATAGGTCATTCCATGATCGCCTGAAGGTTCATGTTGCGTGAGATGTCCTCCAAGGACCTCTTAGTAGTCTATAACAATACAACTTTAAACTGAAAAACAAAGACAGCCCTGCAGAGAATTAAATAACACGAGTGGTTAGGGATTAGGGAACAAGGTTAATCAAAGGATTGACAGTGCTAGCAGCTCCGTGAAGCTGTGACGACATACCAAAAAGGTTGGTTGGAGGAAAAAATGGATAAACTGCTTTGACACGTAGATCTTTACACATAGTGGGGCAAAAAATGTAAAGATAGACCTGAGGGATGCGCCAGAAGAACATTAAAATGGTTTATTCTCTGTACAGTAGCCATGTTTAGGACATCTCAGACTCAGCTCACCAGGCTCAGCTCTACTTTGTCAAACTTAACTCAACTTTCATTACTCAAAGCTGGACTGTGTCACATTTACGTCAACATCCATGAACCTCATTTGTACTTTGTCACCTTCAACTGTTCTTAAACGAAGTTACCGTTCAAGCAGCATGCCATCAGGTTATTTATTATATTTTGCCACGAGTCTCCCCTTTACAGACATGCCCACTTTATGATGATCACATGCAGTTTGGGGCAAGTCAGTCAAGTCAGCACACTGACACACTGACAGCTGTTGTTGCCTGTTGGGCTGCAGTTTGACATGTTATGATTTGCGCATATTTTCTATGCTATATGCAGTACCTGTGAGGGTTTCTGGACAATATTCGTCATTGTTTTGTGTTGTTAATTGATTTCCAATAATAAATATATACATACATTTGCATAAAGCAGCATATTTGCCCACTCCCATGTTGATAAGAGTATTAAATACTTGACAAATCAAGGTACATTTTGAACAGATAAAAAATGTGTGATTAATTGCAATTAATCATGGACAATCATGCGATTGACAGCCCAGCCCTAGTCTTTACCAAATGTAATGGCAATGAATCCATCCTATAGTTGTTGAGACATTTCCATCAAAATGTCATCCTGCTAGTGGCCCTAGAGGAAAAGTCGAGGGATCACCAAAGTAATTAGGATTCATTGTCTTTGTACCATGAATGTCTTAACCAAATTTCATGTATATCCACCTAAAAGTTGTTGGGGTTGGGTTACAGTTTTTGAAGTGTCTTCTCATGAGATTAAGTGTTGAACAATTTGACCTGTTGGTGACATCAGATGAAATGTCAGGGGATCAAAGTTATACGGATTCATCCTTCCAAAGTTCACAGCCATCCATCCAATATTTGTTGAGATATTTCAGTGGAAAGTGTTGAAACAACCAACTGACTGACAATACAACCAGCTTGGCTAAAAAAACCTTGTTTTGACACAAGACAAACACAACAACACCACATTGAAAGCTTCAAATTACTGTCCCGCTCACCTGTAATTATGTTGTCAAGAAGTGTTGTGGGCATGCAGAATATCCCCACCAGGAGGTCACTCACAGCAAGGTTTAAGATGAACAAGTTGGTGACAGTCCGCATGTTTTTGCTCCGCAGCACGATGAAACAAACCACTCCATTTCCCACCATGCACACGAGGAAGATGAGCAGATAGGACACGATGAAGATGGCTGCTGTGGACGGCTGATGCAGGTAAAATCCAACATAGGTGATGTTGTTCCTGGGTATGACGAACTCCACAGAGGAGTTGTAAAACGTCCAGTTGTCATACAGTTGAGTCGAGTTGTTCTCAAGTCCTTCGTTCATTTTAAACCTGAAACATGAGAGATGACTACATGGTGAATCAGTTTACTTTAGCAATAATGAAGGAAAAACAATCAACCTAAGATTCAGGAAATAATGGAAACTAGACACCATTGACAAAATGCTTAGTATGTGTAATCAGGTTAAATTAATTACATAGAAAAAAAATAGCTAAACATAAAGAAGTGGAGAGAAATGTATATTGAAGCTTGAGGCTGCATTTAAACTATTTTTGAGGCAGCGGAAACAAGCTGTTAACACAACACTGACATCACCCCGTAAGGTTGATTTTGGCAAACGTGTTAGCAGACAGTTGTACACCAGTGTTAGAGGTGTGGACATTTGGAAATGCTTCTGCATTGATGCAGTGACAGGACATAATTGGGAGTTTGGTTTCATTTCATCTCAGTGTGAAGAGAGTTTGAGCTGAGAGACGGCACTCTGCAGTCCGCTAAATTGTCTCTCTCTCGCTGTTGTTCTGGTGGGAGATGCAATGATGCAAACAAAGCAAGACTAGAAGAGCTATGTGTAAGGAACAGTAATTAACTGAAGTCTGCTAGCGGCTGGGCTAATTCATGCAGTGTAAAATGTCAAATGTCATAGGCATGCAGGTCGTGCCCTGTCTTAGAGCTGCTCTGTGAAAACCTTTTTTTAGGAGATTACAACACACTTGTAATGCACTGCAGAAGGATTTATGTTCTGTTTTTGTGATGTTTATTGGTGCCCTCAAATGAAACTCGTGAAGTCGTGTACACATTATGCTTGGTGTTCAAATAATTAAGTCGTGAGAACACCGCTGCTTAGCAACGGCAATATTAAAGTTACCGTTGACGTTTAGAAGCCACAGAGGCTAACAATTTGATAAGCTATCAAGTGGGTAACATAATACAGTAAATACAAAGGCATAATGAGACAGGAAAAAGATGAGCTCGTTGGGAATATCAACATTTTCCTCAGACATATTATAAAATTACGAAGACAAAACAATTTACACGACTAAATTTAATTTATATGAACTTATCATGCACCAAAAAATGAACTTCCATGTCCTCCGCCATTTCTGACAATGTCAACAAACATGTCACAACTCATAAACTCAGAGCTACCAGGAGTTTAACTTGGGAGTCATTTTTGTGTCCACCTGATGAATTCAAAGTCCGATATTCACTTTCTTGCAGCTCTAGTTTGGCCTACACCAACACCTGGTGGTGGTCTCTTTAGCTGTTAAATTCTCCACCATATTTACTAGGTAGTTCCTAACTTTGTCAGTTTGCTGTCTGATGCTGGGCAGGTAGCGTACAGTGGCTTTATCGGAGCATTTTCACTGAAAACAGCTGGCTGTTGCGACTGGAAACGACCGATTTAGATATAGAATGTAAGGATAAACTAAAACGGTGAGGTCGTGGGCAGTAAAACCAAAACAGTGACCTAAAAGACACTATAATACTCTGGAGAGCTGAGGAGAACTGCAGAGTCGGGAGATAACTCACCATGAGAGAACCCTTTGACATTACATCATTACGTCATTTGACCCAATGGTGACATTAAGATTAACATAACTAAAATATTAAGTAGTGCAGCTGATTTTAGTTACAGTACATGTACTGTATGGCGTAGTCCCATCGTTTCCATTTATATGTAGAGTGTGCATAATTCATTCACTAGTGCTTGCATGGAAATTGCAGCCTCATCTCTTCACTGTAGAAGTACCGTATATCTCAGAACAGTGAAAAGTTAGTGCCAAACGTTAAGTCTATATCTAAGACAATTTGACATGGTCTTAATCAATGTGTTTGGAAAAAGAGGAGAAAGCCATTCGGTAGAGCAAATCCAGCAGGACCTTTTCAAGCAAATCAGGCTGCAGTGGCTGCTTTACATGAGAGGAGACGTAACAGACCTGAGGGCCAGAAAGTTAACGGTCTAAAAAAAGTGACATTACAGAGGACTGACTTCAGCAAAGAGATGCATGAAAAAAGAGTTCAGTCTTTGTACAATAATGATGAGGTTCAGAAAAGAGCAATGATTTAGATGAAGCATTGATCTTTCTGCTCTAACATTAGTCTGTGATGTTCAGTGTTTCAGACTTGACTATATTTCATGATGGAGTGCTATTGGCGTGCCTGCATACCCTCAGCCGCCCTCATCTACTTCTACTTAAGTTTGTGATTTTCTAAATTCCCCGAAATTACTTCAGACAGCCTCAGAGAAGGGGCTGTAGTTGCTTGCTGCATACGTGCAGGTGAAGAGAGATCAATAACGGCAGCAGAGTGAGGTTGTTTTGTCCCTTGAGAGAGAACTGGAAGCAGAGAGAGAGACCGATGCTGAAGTCAACGACCGATCCTCAAATGAGAAGAAGGCTGCGGTGCATTTTGGTCTGTCGATAGAGAAACAGGTGCCTCAGCCTTTTTTTGGATTGATTTCTTACTGCTGATTGTTTAATGTCAATGCAAAGTGGTGAGTTTAAACAGAAATCCTTTTGATTCTGACAGATCGCTTAACGTGGTTGAAATTTGACAAAACAATTATTTTCGTCATCGATTAATTTGCCCTTAGGTGACGACTTGAAGTTTCTTGTTTTGTCCAAAGATATTCAGTTTATGATCCCATAAGATAAAGCAACAAATCTTTACATTTGAGAAGTTAGAACAAAGAAATGTTTGGCATCTTTCATTTTCGTTAGCTTAAAATGAGTCGTTTATATCTACATAGGGAGCGGGTCCTCTTCACGGAGTTCACCATGTTTCTACAGTAGCCCAGAATGGACAAACTAAACTCTGTTAATTGATGTAAAAGTTTATCCATAGAAAATGTAATTTTGATAACTGAATAATCTCTGAAGTCATTCACTGTTGTCCAGCTGCGGAAATGGGAGGTTTGTCTGTTTTTTTTATACATTGCAAATTTGGATTTGTTACTGTTTTTTGGAGCTCTGGTAACTTTTGACTGTTTTTGACACATTTGACATGAAATGATTCATCCAAATATTAACATATAGCATTAATTATACCCCGCGACAACGTAGTCGGGGGTATATAGCGCTCCACGTGTCCGTCTTTCGGTCTGTCCGTCCTTCCGTCCGTTCGCTTGTCACACTTTTGTTTCCGGAGCAGAACTCGGAAACCATTTAACTTAGGAACTTCAAATTTGGTATGATGGTTGACAGTGTGGTCTAGTTGTGCCTTTCGGGGGTTAGAAGTCAAGGGTGCCCAAAATTGTTGAAATATTTCCAAAAAGGCAAAACCTTTGGCCCTACTTTAGCAGGGGTCAAGCAGTGAGCCATGCTCACTTTTGCCTCATCTGTTGCAGCCCTAAGTCTAACTATTGAGCCTCCTGTTCATAGTGTTACTATTCATATTCCTGTTTCCATGCTGTAATCCAGATCCCATTAAGTGACGGAAGACAGACCTCGTACATTCTTTTGTCAGTTTGTTTTAATTGGGTTTCTGTTTATCGCTGGAGGGTTTAGTATGCACCATCAAGCAGTCAAATTGTCCTATGTGTGGATAAATCCAGCAGAACCTCCATTAAAGCCTCCCACTTAAGTCCTTTCAGTAATGTGACTACAATTGAAATAGTCAAGTCAATTTTATTCATACAGCCAATATCAGAAATGTGCCACGGGGGGCTTTACAAAGAGTCAACATTCATTGTTATCCAGGAATCTTAAACTGCTGTTTACATCTCACGGTATTGTCTGTAGTCCTTGTGATCTGCTGTCTGACTCTATAGCTCCACTGGAAACTAACACACTGAGAGAAATAAGTATATGACTGTTGTTTACAAGTGGACAATAAAATGGGTCCAGAAATGCAAACACCATCTCCGTCCCTGCTGTTTCTTTTGTGCACAAGTGCTTTAAATTGGATTCAGTGCATGTTGTGAAGTCAATAGCAAATAAACAGCTGTGACAAACCTGTGAAATGATAGAGTGGAGCTTTTCATCAGAAACGTGTAGCTGTTGTGATTATGAATCCTCCACATTATGTCTGATTATAACTGCATGTGATCGTGATTGGGTATTTCTTATATGGCAATGCTTGAGAATAGATGGAAGAAAATGTACTTCTGGGTTTTGCTGATGTTTGTGCCTTAAATTATTTCCTTCCTCTCTCACCTTTTCTGACATTTTAACAACCCTTTCCTTCTGACTGACCAACAGAAGTGCCTCCGAGTATGAACTATTTTCTGTCTCCAAGTCACTGACTGTCATAAACCTCACAGTTGGCAAATTGCTCTGCAGGCTTACTGCTCCTTTGTTTGTGAGGATGAGCTGAACAAATGTGAATAAAATATGAATGGGCAACTGAAGGAAATGGGGAAGTATAGATTTTGAAAGCTCTTTAATGTGCCATGCCAACCAAACCCTGCAGTTTTAATCTCTTATTCATAGAGCGGCAGATGTGTCCTGGTGTTCTATGAGGATGTTGTTTATCTGTGACTGATTTGAATGTAGACCTGTCTAAAATTACACACTTTCTGAGATTTTGATCAGAGCTCTTTTTCTCCGAAACTCCAAACAAGCTCGCTGCATCCTGTGTTATCTCTTTGTTTTTTCCTGGAAATTCGTCATGTGGGCGATAGGCAGCTAGATAAATTCTTTAAAATGGAGGTAATAGAAGATCTAATGGACTACTGTGTTTTAGTATTCATGGTGAACAATGTTGCCACAGACTTGTAAAATGCTTTTCAGTCTTTCTTCTGCACAAAAAGCCCTAAGAGGAATAATCCTCTAAAAACAATTTTATGCTGTGCTGGTTTCCTGCAGAGACTAACTCATTTTGTCAAAATGATGCATGAGCTTTTTCTTCTCTTATTTCAGACAGTAATTGGAAGACCAATGCCACCCTAAAATGTAATTTTTGTGTTTTTTGCGCGTGCCCAGAGGATGTGATATACATCCACAATATTCCTCAGGATCGGATTTTGTAGGATGTGTTGAGTGATTGAGACATTTCACCTATTTCTCTTTGTCTCTTGGTCTAAATCTGAAATCTCAGACCTGGTGATGAACCTGGGGTGACGGATTTCAGACGGCATCTTCCTGATTAAACACCAAAATTTGATGATTTAGTACTTCACCTGTCTTTACACCGGTTTAAACTCTCTAAAACTTGCTTTATTTTTCTGTTCCTCAGGGTTTGAATAGCGTTAGGGTGCCTATGAATGCTTGTGCTTTATTTGTATGATATAAGCCAGTGGTTCCCAACCTTTTTCCTTAAGAGATCCCTTTTCTATCATTGAGTAAACTGACGACCACTGACTAAGTGACATATCGGTCAAAACCGAGTATATGTCTGGACCGTGTACCGTCAGTCTGTGAATTTGTGCCTAAATTGTTATACAAACAGTCAGTGGTCAGGTCTATAATGTTAAATGCAGCGGTACATGTCCACCAAGTCCGGCGAGGACACAAGGGGACGCGCTGCTCCACGCAACTGGCTGTTCAAGCGGTGACATAACGTCTCATGGAATGCACCTGATTGGTCCCTGGTTTTTGTGCTCGCCTTTTCATACAGGAAACAACATGGCAGCCTGCTCGTAAACTTTCTGTTATTCCGTCCAAACAATCCACCAAAATCTACTTCTGAAAACATTTTAAGCAAGAAATAAGCGATGCCACTGGCGAATCTCATTTCATTTTAGAACTAGATCACCTAGTTTGACCGCTTGGTCCAAATTTTGTGAGCCAGATGCGTCGCGCTGGACGGGCTTATTTGCACAAAGGACCGTTCACGTCTTTTCATTTTGAAAGAGCAACGGCCAATGAGGAAACTCCAACACTCTGCCAACCAATCGTGTAACTTCATCACTCAGTCAGTCACTCAGTGACAGACTTTTGCATTTGTGGTCCACCCACAAATGCAAATTTATATTTGTGGTCCACCCAAAAGTATCCTTTTAAATGCCACATTGCTTCTCGGGAACCGGTCATATAACTTAGGAGACAATTTGGCCTTCGCCACTGTTTTGGAAGAAGGAAATGTCAGGACTAAGTGCTGTATAGTGGATCTAATTTATGCTGATGTGAAGAGTGGTTTGTGTGGATTTGGAAAAGTGACTGATAAATATTTAATGAAACTGTAAAATGTTAAAGTTTTTAGATTGGAGTTTGGTGTGGTGTAAATGTGTTAGAAGAATGATTGTGGTGTGGTGTGGTAGTTCTTGCTCTCTCAGATTGTCAGTCTCTGCAGCTAACTGGAGTTATTCTGGGGTTTGAATGGAAATCATTAGTATCCAGTAAAAGGTCTAAAGGTGGTTTCAGAGGATTTGTTCACCCTGGGAGGAATGTTATTCTCAGGAGGCACTCCAGATTCAATGATAATGATGAGTAATCATAAGCAACATAAATCAGGAGGTGAAGTGGTGGAAGAGCCATGAAAGCTCAATATGTTAGAGAGATCATAGCATCATAACCGCTGAGTCAGTAAGTGCAGCCTTGATCCGGATATGATCTGGATTAGGATTAATCAGTTTTGCTTAATGAATGAAGGATTTACCATATATCAGACTACTGCAGTATGCAAAAATATTGTGCTGTATTTGACCAAGCTATCGCAAAATGCAAACAATTAAACGGTCCACAGAAACCATGTTATGCAAAATATCTCAGATAGGACATTTTCTGTTATTGGAGTAGTTTATTCAGACAAAGATTTACCTGCAGGATAAAGTCTAAAGGGACTCAAACTAAACATAAGTTAAACATGACCCACATGTCAGTTTAACCTCATTAACCAGCCATAATAGTCTGTTCATGAATAGTCATGAGATGAACTTTACCCTGGGCAGGACTGCAGGGCTGAGAGGCGTCCCTCCTGACTCATGTTGACTAAATGTTACAATCAAAACAAAAGACAACAGCCTCTGTCAACTACAGGCTTCTTATTATGTCATGATGTTATCACACTACTTCAGTCTCACTAATATTAGCATATTAAAATAGCTACAGCATGCAGGGCTTGAAGCTAGCACTGTCCAGACAGCCCTCTCTCCTACAAAGTTGCGTTCCCATATAACCAAACTGTATTCTCAATTACGTTTCAACGGAAACGTATTTTCTCCCGGATTATAGTCGCGGTTTTTAAACATGTGGTTTAACATTGTGAATTAAGACAAAACAAAACAACAGCAACAAAACTTCTTGGTTACGTTTGATAAAAAACATCATAACTTAAAATGACTGTTTGTTACGATATTTAGGTTTTAATTTATATATTTAGATAAATATTTAGATATTTTTCCCAAATTCTGTGTTTTCCGTTTTGAATTTTTCTGAATTCTGTCTTTTAGGATTGAAGCACATCAGAAAAAGGATCTAATCATGTGATGGATGAAAAAAATGTCAACAATTCAGAAGAAAATATTCAAAATTTAATGACTATCAATGAAAGTGCTTCAATACAGTTATAAAAATAAAACATTTCGTCCTTTTGTTAAATAAAGTGCTCTAAATTTAGCTGTTAGTTTTGAATTCCTCAGGTTTTTGGATGACTAACAGGTGACCCCTCCCCCAGGTCTCCCCTCAATCCCTATCTTGCGCTCTCATTGGCTGTAGCTCCTCGACAGGCCTTAAGGAGGTTAAATAACGCTCCAAACTTGTGCTAAATTTCGGTTAGGAAAAACTGGCATGGCCATTTTCAAAGGGGTTCCTTGACCTCTGACCTCAAGATATGTGAATGAAAATGGGTTCTCTGGGTACCCACGAGTCTCCCCTTTACAGACATGCCCACTTTATGATAATCACATGCAGTTTGGGGCAAGTCATAGTCAAGTCAGCACACTGACACACTGACAGCTGTTGTTGCCTGTTGGGCTTCAGTTTGCCATGTTATGATTGGAGCATATTTTCTTTATGTTTAATGAGCCTGTGAGGGTTTCTGAACAATATCTGTCATTGTTTTGTGTTGTTAATTGATTTCCAATAATAAATATATACATACATTTGCATAAAGCAAGCCTTTTTGTCCACTCCCATGTTAATAAGAGTATTAAATACTTGACAAATCTCCCCTTAAGGTACATTTTGAACAGATAAAAAATGTGCGATTGATTTGCGATTAATCAGGATTGAATATTTTAATCGATTGACAGCCCTACCCTCGACACACAATGCAGTTTATATCATTTATATCATAAATAGTTTAAACTGTCCGCTGAAGACACCTTAATAATTCTTCGCTTCTTCGTTGTGTATTAGAAAATAAAGCGCAAATAGGCAACTTCAAATAAACTGAAAAAAGGGAAGGCAGCAGGGACATCCCATAATGTGCAGGTTCACGAGCCCACTACAATCTCCATCCTACTCTGATTCCACTTCAGCATTTCTTTGTTACACTGCAGTGTGCTAACATTTCATATTCCAGTCAATTTCCTTACATAAGCAATTCAGGTACACATACATGTGTTACATACACACATACATACTCTGGTACCTGATTGTTGGCACACCGGCAATATTTGCTCCGTTTATATCATGTTTATTTTTGTTTATAGCTTATTTTGTATATTGTATATTGGTTGAATTTCAAATTTTGTGTTCTTATTTTATTCAACGTTTTTATCTATTCTTTTGTTAGTATATTGTTTACGTGCACCAACAAAACCAAAGAAAATTCCTGGTGTATACCTCTTTACACCTGGCAATAAACACAATTCTGATTCTGGTTTTTCAAGGCTACACTGAGCATGCTGGTCATCAGCTTGAAACCCAACATCTGGCATTTCACATAATGGAAACGTACAGGGAGGGGATCAGTGTATGTTTAGAGTCATATACAATAAAATCTCACTCAAGGTCGAGGCATATCTTTTATTAAAAGCTACCAGGAGATGAGTATTTCAGTATTTTCAAGGTTTTTTATTTTTTATGTTTTACTGCATTCCTGTCCATCATGCCCCCAGACTCCTCTCAGCCCCCAGTGACCAACATGTATACTGCGCCTCTGATTTTACGCACAAATATGAATTTTATTGATTCACTTCTACCAACAACAGACGGAGCTGCGCCGGTGGATGAAGGCAAACACCAGAGAATATATGGATGCGTATTTTGTGCCAAAATTGCGCGCGTAATATGGCGCAGCACTTCACACACAGCTGATGAAATGGATCGAACGGTTCGCAGGAGTGTTTTTGCTTCAGATTGTTCTCCTCTGCTGGAAACTTGACAACAGGATGCCAACTTGAGGGAGCTGACTGTGCGGAAAAAAACACGCATGACTGACTGCTCCTGGACAAAGAGGTGTCTGTGTCCATCCGAGTGGATCAAAGCGGAGAAAACGAACTGGACAGAGAGCAAAGAGGGAGAAAGGACACCAACACGCTTCAGCTGCTGTCCTGAAAGCTCTGCGCTTTGATAGCCTATTATGAGCTCCTAACGAGCTGTGGCTGCAATGGGTCCCAGTCAAACTTCACAATAGTTTTTTAAAATGAATTTGAATGAATGAAAGACTTTATTTCGAACATAAAATAAATAAAAACAGATACAAAATAATAACAAACAAAACAAGAGTAATAGTGTCCGAAAAGGAGTAGGTAGAAGTAAAACTTATATTTCCCTATACCTCTTTCTCACTTCTCCTTTAATCACTCATATATCATAGAATGATAATATAATATAATATATACATTTCGCCTGTTAATATCCACTGTTTGAACTGTATAAACTCTTACCTTTTGTTTATTTCAAATCAAGCTGGCGACAGACTCCGAGGAAAAGAAAAGTAAAAAATGTCCACTTTCCTCTGAATGAGACATAGGTAGGTCAAAGAGAAGGAAAACACACAGACAAGAGCATGGAGAGAAACAAAAAAGAGAGTGAAGCTCCGTGTCCCCCCTGCTGTGTTCAGTATCAGTCCGGTTTCATGTGCGTCGCAGCGAGGCGCTTCATGTGTCTCCAGGAGTCTCCAGATGCTCCAGGATGCGCTCAGCAGGATGCGCTCAGCAAGATGCGCTCAGCTCAGACAGCCGCTCAGAGCGCAAGTGGAGGATTTCCAGCCGGATCCGTCCGTATTTGATGCGGTGACGTGAAGGGGGGTGTGGTGAGAGCTGGATGCACAACAGACTAATGGTCGAGTGGCATCGGTCCTGATCTCTTCCAGCAGCTGTCTCTGAAATGCCAAAGAGTCGGCTATTTATTTTTAAAAAAACGTGTCTAACGTGATGCTGATTGATGCAGGGCAGGTCACAGATGGTCTGGCGCACTGCTGCTGCACATTTTACTGTATGACTGTAAACACAACTACTGCAGACACACGCTGCTGAGGACACACACTCACGCACACGCACACACAAACACACACACGCACACACTCACACACAGACTCACACACACACACACACACACACACACGAATTATAATCATGTGGATCAGGTGACAGTCAAACCTGTGGAAGCCCAAATGTGCAGGAATTTAATAAAACAATTAAATGAGAAACTTCATTAATTTTAAAATTAGTTTAAAAAAAATGAAATGATAAAATATAGCCCAAAGCAAGTAAAACGCATATATTGAAGTTTGAATTAGGGCTGTCAATCGATTAAAATATTTAATGATAATGATTGTCCATAGTTAATCGTGATTAATAACACATTTTTATCTGTTCAAAATGCACCTTTTAAAGGGAGATTTAACAAGTATGTAATACTCTTATCAACATGGGAGTGGGCAAATATGCTTGCTTTATGCAAATGTATATATATATTTATTATTTGAAATCAATTAACAACACAAAATAATGACAATATTGTCCAGAAACCCTCACAGGTACTGCATTTAGCATAAAAAATATGCTAAAATCATAACACAGCAAACTGAAGCCCAACAGGCAGCAACAGCTGTCAGTGTGTCAGTGTGCTGTCTTGACTATGACTTGCCCCAAACTGCATGTGGTTATCATAAAGTGGGCATGTCTGTGAAGGGGAGACTCGTGGGTACCCATAGAACCCATTTTCATTCACATATCTTGAGGTCAGAGGTCAAGGGACCCCTTTGAAATGGCAATGCAGGTTTTTCCTCGCCAAAATTTTGTGTAAGTTTGGAACGTTATAACGTTAGCCTCCTTCCCGACAAACTAGTATGACGTGATTGGTACCAATTATTCCTTAGGTTTTTAGTTTCATATGATACCAGTATATTCACTTCAACTTAAAACTGACCCTGTTACAACTTGAAAATCACAAGTTATGTTAATACGTTAAAGAAATTAGTGGCGTTAAAACAAATTTGCGTTAACGAGTTATCACGTTAACTTTGACAGCCCTAAGTTTCTCATTTTTAATTGATAAAACTGTTATTCACTAGACATCAAGATGACCTTGATCAATAGAACTATAAGTGGCACACTGGGTATAGTGTCTCAAAGGCAGAGAGATTAAATATTTGAGTTGCATCTAGTTCAGAACAAAGCTTTGATTGCTGCTGCAGCTGCCATCGTGTTTACTGCTCCACCTGTTACAACACCAGAGGGCTTAAACTTCAATATGAAGTTGAACAAAGGGATGTGGACAGGAGTTGTGACATTTGAAGGGTGCACATGTGCTGAAAGCTGATGATGAATTACCATAGGCAGCAGCTGGATACATGTGGTGCTCATTGATCAAAGTTACCTCACTGTCAAGTCAGCTTTTGTCCCTGATTGCTGTCACACGTTTTGCTGAATCTAACTCCGTACACAGACCACCCAGTTTATTAACTGGCTAATCAAATACAACTTTAGATTAATTACAAAAAGAAAAAAAATAATAATCCTGATTGTATGTTATTCTGAGGTAATAATCCGCCTACATAGTCTCAAAAGTTGTTTGTGAAGTAGTTCTGCAGCTGACAGTTATTGTCTTCATCGGGGCGTCCTGGTGGTTTAGCGGTTTAAGATGCTGACCATATAATCACTACACTCATTCAGCATACAGTTTGGAAATAACTGAAAGGGTAAATTTTGATTTTTAGAAGTGGGGTTGTATGGATATTCCCACATTCAGCAAGGTAAAATTACTGTTTTTGTGAATGGAGTCTGGGGTCTTTGAAGAGAACGATATAACGGCTTCAGTTATTGTCAGAAAGGGCTGTCTGATGGTGAGATATGAAGTTAGCAGTAACGTTGTGGCTGTGAGTGTAGCAGTGCAGTGAAAGAGAACTTCGGCTCAGGCTCACTTAAGGTGGACCAGCTATTCTAATTTCAGTGACAAAAGTGAGCCGCTACTCAGCATCGATCCACTTTCTTTTGAGCTGCACCTGCAGTTAAAGGAGAATGAGCTGATAGATGGTTCATATTAAGGTCAGGAGACTTTACTCTTTATTCACCCCACATGGCTCCCGGCTCTTTAAGTTCACTTTGAGCTGCCCCTTTTACTCACGGGGTATTGCATTTCATTTTTCATTAGAAGCCATGCCTGAGCACCGATGTCCAAGCTCTTAAAATTTTGAGGTGGACTGCAGCTTTGAACTGGCAGATTGCACAACAGATGAGAGGTTTGATCTAGTATATACTGCCTCAGCTGCGTCCAAGTTTTCGTTGTTTGAAATATGAACAGATTCTGGTGAACTCGAGCACAGGCGAGTGCGTTAATAGACACGAATCGTAGGAAAGTGGACTGTGAGGACAGGTCTCAGCTTGCCAGGAGCAAATCTACTCATTGCAAGCAGCAGCAAGAAGAAACTGAAAAGGAAAAAAAAAGAAAAAAGCCTGTAGCTTCTTCCTGTGATAGGTAGAAAAGACTCAAAGAAGAGAGAAACCCAGTTGGAAGTTTTGACTCCTTGGGTAATTTTTCTTGGTACGTAAATTAGTTTTAGAGGAGACGAGGGAATTTTCTAGAACACCATGTAGGCTGATAGCGATGTGTTTTAAAGGGGAACAACAGTCATTTTTAAAAGCTTGATATCATTCTGGATGCTATATAACATGATGTTTACCGTGATGACGCTGCCACTTCGTGGTTTCCTGGCCGCCCTCGCAATATGCGCATACATGAGCAACTTTCTGTATTTTTTCCATCATGTTATATAGCCTCCAGAATAAAATCAATGTTTTAAAAATGGCTGTTGTTCCCCTTTAAGCGTTGCACTTGGCCTGAAGGTGTTACTGGTATATGAAAATGGATGTGAACCCTTTAATAAGTCAGCATGTGCAGCATGTGAAAGTTTCTTTACAGTAGAGGATTTTATGTTCAACTTTTTTATTGGCACAAAAAGTACAATAAGGCAGCACAACTACAAAGAAATCAGAGCTTTACATTTGAAACAGTGTTATCCTAGACCCATATTTCCTAACCCCTCCTGTTCCTCTCTGTAGTGATGGAGCTAATGTGGTACACACACAAAGTTTGGCAATGTACACATGGAATTACATTAAATAATCCCAGAGATGGGAAAACAAAGAATAAGACTGTGGGATTTCGAACCTGTCGGTAAATTTATTCATCTGTGAAATGGCCATTATGTAAATGCTTTCTACTGTATATATACAGCTTTGTCTTCTGTAAACATGCGCTTTAATATTCCTGTCCATCTCTGCTAGCACTCAGCTTTGCACAGACTAGAATAGATAAATAAAGCTCAATTAAAGGCCAGACTAAAAAGGTGAAATACAATAAAATAATAGCAAATAATAACTTAGAATTTTTTTATAATTATATTATATAAAATATAATAATGTAAAAAATCTCTGCTGCATTAAACAAAACAAAACCTTTTCCATTGTAATGAGCTTTGGAGGTGGGCATGATTGGCAATTAACCATGATAGTTTACTCCGCAGTACCGTACCAAATTAAATACACCATTTTATCTCTGTGTTCCCCACAGGAAGTGAAGTTAACATTGCCATTTTCTGTAAATAATGATTTAAGACACATTTTAACTTTGTTTGTATAAGAAAACCTTTACTCCGATTTCATCAGAATAGTTTCAGTAAGATACGGAAGGATGCACTCCATGTGTTTTATTATTGTCCTGTTGATTTTAGGTGATCCACTTTTGCCCACAGCTGTTTCAGCTGGATTTCAATAACAGCTGCTCAGAATCATTTGCATTATAACTTTCCAAAAGTGAGTTAACGCTTGAGGGAAAACAATCAAAAACCAATGAGAAATTTGTCTGAGAAATCTGTCTGAGTAACAGCGATCAGAACATTGTGAACTTTTAAAATAGGAAATATGATGCAACCACACTAAAAGCACAAGTTTCTGAATCCATGAGAATATGATCAGAGTTTTGCCTGCGTCACAGTTGTATAACTGTTTAAACTTTTGCAAAAACCTGAAGGACATCACCACCCACAAATGATGTAGCAGGGTTTTAGTTGACTCAATTTTCCTCTGAATTACTTTGCTGATGTTGACATTTTGGAGAAAACTGTCGTGGACTCTTGAGGCTCAAGTGCAGATGGAGGTCCTTGTCCTGCCTTTATTAGATTGTGTTATTTCACACCTGAAAAGAGTCTGAAAACTAATTCCAGTGTCACAGTGATCCACTGGGAGCAGGACAAAACAAGTTATTAATCATGTTCTCTGACCTGAAAAGGACACCTTCACCCGAAGGAGACCAGTCAAGTACGTATTTATGGAAGAAGTCCGGTTTATTTCGCAATTAAATGAAACATCGAAAACGATTGCTCTCTTAAAGCTCGGTCAGTATATTGCTCTGGTATTTGATTGTTGAAAACATAATGCATTCACTATCAGCTGTCTTATATGCTGCCTGAAGTAATGAAGTGATGCTGTGCCTGCAGGTTAGACAAAGGCTGAGTTTCCAAACTTTTCCATGGGTTTGAATACAGATTTTATGTGAGTGTAGCAAAGTGGATGCACGCACATGTATTTGTTCTCCTGCTCCATTCGTCTCGTCTAATGAGGACGGGGTGAATAATGAAGCAGAACTCAACTCTTCAGAGTGCAGGAGAGACAAAAAGCGCCAGATTTAGGTTTCGCTTATCTCTAATTTTATGCCTGGCTTCCTCTTCATTTACAGTCCTGGTGTGTCTTCAATTTACAGTCAAGTCAAGTCAAGTCAATTTTATTTTTTATAGCCTAATATCACATATCACAAATTTGCCTCAGGGGCGCTTCGCAATTTGTACAGGATACGACACCCTCTGTCCTTTAAAGTATGACCCTTTCCTCAGATAATGAAAAACTCCCACCCAAAAAAAACTATTTAACAGGGAAAAATGGAAGAAACCTCAGGAAGAGCAATGAAGGAGGGATCCCTCTTCCAGGACGGACACATGTGCAATAGATGGCATGTGTGCAGAGTAACAACATAATGAAAATACAACATAGACAATCCATATGACAAAAGATTGATACAAATAATGTGAACATATGTGAAGAGATGAATCCAGAAGGATGTCAAGCAGCTTCCAAGCGTCGCCAAACATAGAGCCAGAGCAACACGACCTCCTCTCCACCATGTAACCGACAAAATAATAGAAGCTTGTAGAAAGTAATTACGTTATAAACAGACCTTAATTCACATCTAAGAGCTATTTACAAACCAAGAGGAGTAAACATGAAGTTATTCAGACAGACAGGGAACTGGTTGATTGGACAGTTTTGGTGATTGTAATCCTGCATCAGGACCCACGTAATGCTTCTGATGTGTGTATTTATGTTCTTTGGTTACAAAGATCTCACGGAGGAATAACTGATTACAAGCATTGTTAGACTGCAAATTGACCGCATGCTATGAATAATGACTAACAGGTAGAGACAGGACTGTAGACTCCCCTTCGCACGCTCTCAGATGACTGATGCAAACGTCGGGAAGGGCACAGACGTGCATGAGGCTTTTTGTACAGTAATAATTCAGGGCTCATTACTGTGGGATCGCTGTCACGCACTTGTTAGTGGACTTAATGAACTGACAAAGTACACAGAGTCAGATACAAGCACAGCAGTTTTAACAGCTTTTGACCTGTTAATCAGGGAAAATACCTGCGCTGACGGGCATACGTTTGATTTGTATAAATAGGTTATATGCATGGCCTTATACAGATCGATTATGAGATCGCTTCCTAAACAGATTTCCCGATCAGCAGATTGGATTTATTAGTAGTTTAGCTTTTGAAATCATGCTAAAATCACATACTGTATGCGCTATTATAAAATCCTGCAGTGGTCCGTTGTCAGAGTCCGCTTAGAAGCGGGCCGAGACACGACTTTTCAAGCGGTCTCGGTTTTGATGTTTGATCTGCACCAGGGTTTGATTGACAGCTTTCACACCAGCCCAAATTAACCGTACTAACCAGGCAAACGGACTTGAGTTCATTTGAACTGAACCAAACAAGTTAGGTGTGAAAGCACCCTTACTGTCATCATAAGCTTGCCCCCAAACCGAAGTGGCTGTAGCTCAGAGGTAGAGCAGGTTGTCCAACAATTGGAAGTTAGGCGTTTCCATCGCCGGCTCCTCGGGTCACATGTTGAAGTGTCCTTGAGCAAGACACATCCAAATTGTCCCCGAAGTGTGTGAATGAGTATTTAGATCAGATCCTGATGGGCAGGTTGGCACCTTGCATGGCAGCCTCTGCCATCAGTGTGTGAATGGGTGAATGTTGACATGTAGTGTAAAGCACTTTGAATGGTCGGAAGACTAGAAAAGGGCTATATAAATGCATGTCCATTTACCATTTACCAAGTCTATATGTATTCATTTTCCTTTCCCTGTATTCTTTTATGCTCTATTGCCTTTATTTCATTCTTGTACTATTCTCTTCTTATTTGCTTTACATCTTTTTTTTTTTACACTCTGTCTCCTTTTTTCCCATTTTATAACATAACTTTTACATTTTAGTACACAGATCAAACTTTGCCCTGAGGGTCCAGTGTTGATACTCAGCATTCTACCAAATGGCTAACATTGACTACGGTTTTACTTTCTTTGCACCAAAAGGATAAAGTTGACTTGAATTCATTGGAAGGTGACGGGTGCTGGATCGAATCAGGCTGAAGGGAAACACTTGGGACAGGCTGCCGTTCGATCAACGGGCTAAAACACAAACACTGTTTTCTGTAGAAGATTATAGAGTCTCCCCCTCACCTTAATTCATGTTGTTTTATTGAAACTCCACAATTAATGATCCGGGGGAGTATTGTTCCCGGCTGCTTGTTTTTGTTCCATGAAACAGTGCTAATAAGTAACTGTGCCACCTGGTAGAGATGAGTTATTTACTACTATTATTTGCACAATAGAACTTTTTGAACAATCTTAAATAAAAATGACATGTTGGAGAAATAACAATCAAGCAAAGCTATGTAAGACACTTTTCTTTATTGTATTTGTATGAATACAATAGTTGAATTTGGGACTTTTCACAGCAGAAAAAAACAACAGCACTGGTTAACAACAGCTACTGTTGAAACACTTCCAACAGCCTTTGTCTGTGTTCTCCTCTTGTTGTTCCGCCAGTAATGACTGTCGACTCTCAGTTCTAAATACAGAAGTAGCATGACATTGTTAAAACCCCAGAAAAGCTCAGGGCTCAGCCGCATCTGCATACTGTATACTGTAACAAGGGGATTTATTTGTTAAATGTTGAAGGTACTTACATTTAAAATAATGGAACAAACAAGAAAGTAAAAAATATCATATTAGCTAAATAAATAATTAAAAAAAGCTTTACTTTGCTATGTCATACCATATATATATATATTTTTATATATATATATAAAATATATATATAAATATATATATATAAATATATATATAAAAATATATAAATATATATATATATATATAAAAAAAAAAATATATATATATAAAACTTGGAGTTCACTCATACGCAGTCAAATACAGTTCAGTAGACTTATTACAAATGTACAGTGTGCAAATTCAGCAAACATGAGACAAATGTGCGATTTCAGCTTGGGGTGATGGGGTGGCCCTGTGGGCTACGATTAATTATGTATTTATTAATTTAACTGCGCCGGGGAAAAATGATTTCTTGTAGACACTTGTGGCTGCTCGTGGCAGTCGAAAGCGCCTTCCTGAGGGAGGCAATTCAAATTGTGGGTATAATGGATGGGATGGATCACTTATAATGTCAAGAGCTTTGTTTTTGGTATTCAGTACAAGCCTGCTGCTTTAGTTGCATCTGTGGTTTCCCTCTGATTTTAGTGGCCGTGTTAACCACTCTTGACAGTTTCCCTTTACGTTTGACATTCAAGTCTCCGTACAAAGTGACCATGTTAAAGACAGCAGGCAACCTCCGGGTCTGAAAAGTGAAGCCATTGCGGAAGTGCCTGAAACTTGCATTATTCCTAATGGCCAGCAGGGGGCGACTCCTCTGGTTGCAAAAAGAAGTCTGATTGTATAGAAGTCTATGAGAAAATGAGCCTACTTCTCACTTGATTTATTACCTCAGTAAACATGAGTTTATGGTCTCAATCGCTAGTTTCAAGTCTTCTTCAATACAGCATGATGTTCATTTAGTAAATTATTGTCCCGTTTAGAGTCAAATAGACCATAAAGCAGGGTATGCTTTAGGGCGTGGCTACTTTGTGATTGACAGGTCGCTACCACGGCGTTTTCCGGTCTGGGAGATGTTTGTGTTTTTGTCTTACAACTTTATCCCTTTCACAGTGTGTTTTCAATTCATGAAAGTTAATTATAATATTTTGCTCTCCTAAAAATGTCTTTTTCAGTGTTCGGTTGTTCTTAGCTCCGCCCACTCGTGTCACTTCTGATTGCAAAAAAACAAACTTCAAAATTGCAGTTCACAAACCATTGGGTGACTACGTCCACTTATATACAGTTTATGGTTAAATGACAAGATGCTTTCCACCTGATTCTTGTACACCATTTTTCACTTTTTCACGTACAATCTAGCCACAACCAACATTAGCCATTAGCTTGTCAGATGGGCGAACATCAGCATTACATCAGCATTTGGGAGGCTGCATCTGACAAAAACTGTGGCTCATGTCGCTTCTCTATCTGATTTTTGCACATCTGCGTATCATTACTTCTTACTGAGTACCACAGCACACTGAAATATCAAGCTCGATTGCCCCTTCTTTTCTTTTTTTTGCACAAACAAGTCTGAAGAGGAGAAAGAAATATGCTGCTGCCCTCCAGCTGTCTTGGGTGCAACAAGTGGCTCAGTCCAGCCGGGCAGCTGCACAATAAAAGACACTTTAGACTTTTGCTCTTGCGTCTGTTGGTGCAGAGTCTGCCATCACAGTCCAGTGCTGACGTGGAGACAATAGACAGGACTAGCCAGAGGGGGTGAACTTCAGCCATCTGGCTTTATGTCGTTTTCATGGACGAGGTCCCTCTACAATCGGTCGTAAACACGTCTGAACCCACTTTGGTCGTCAGCACTGTTTGTCTACGTGTTTTCATCTTTGTAGCTTCTTTTGAGTACTTTCAGTTACTTGCTAGTTAGTGCACAATAAATAAATTTGCCTTGGTTTTTGAAGACGTCTTTGTAGCCATATGATGTGGTTTTGATAAATAACTTTTTGAAGACATTTAATTTTCTAGACATTTCATATTAATGAGTTTCAGACTAAACACAACATGATTCTTCTGCAATAGGACAGTTATTCAAGGAAAAATAGAGAAGACTCTGAAAGAGTATTTAGACCAATACTGAATAATAAGGGGAAGTAAGCATACACATTTTGTGCCTGCAAGGGGGAACACCAGTGAAACCTTAAACGCAGTGATGAAATGGCCTGCCAGGATTCCATTAGCATATATGTTGAATAATAGGGCTATATCTGACCCTGTGGTGCATGTGGTCTTGTACGTGCAGGGTGGTTTGTTATGATTGAAAGAAAAGCGTACAAAATGCCATGTATGATCGTCAAAATGCAGTTAATGATGTTCCCTGTAATTCACCATTATCTCTGTTCTAATATGCTCGCCTTCTCTGCCCCCATGTATTTATTTATCAATTTAATGTATTCCAAAAAACAAAAATGTTACCAAATATATTCAAGTGACAACGAATACCAATTTTTGGAAAAACTTTTTAAATAAACTTTTCTAGAAATCAAGTTGTTTTGGCCCGGATCACTAGTCCAATTAAACAAAACGAATGATTTTCCATTGTGATGAACATCGTAGGGGGGGATGATTGGCAATAAACCATCAATGTTTACTCCACAGTACTGTTCCAAATGAAATGTTCCCCACAGAAAGGGAAGTTAACATTGTCATCTTATTTTCTATAAACAATGATTCGTTGGGTTAAAGCATCTTAAATCATCTAATTAGATACAGTTTTAACTTTGTTGATTAAAGGTGCTAAATGCGAGATACACTGCCATCAGTGTATGAATGTCTGTGGATGGGGTAAATGTAGTGTAAAGCACTTTGAGTGGTTGGAAGACTACAATGCGCTAGATAAAATGCAAGTCCATGTATTTTTACAGTACATTAGGTACATAAAAGGCATTACATCTTTTAATCCATAGATGTTTTTTTTCCCCAAAGTAGTTTTCCACTAAACGAAGTGCAACAAAAATTAAAAAAATGAGGATTAGGCATCAGATATGAAGTTTAAATTAGAGTTTTTTCATTAAAGGTTTAGTGTCTAGAAATGATGAAACTTAATCCTGCTAGTTGCTCATTTGTCCAATCAAGCCAGACAAAAACCTCTTCTATCCTAAAGCTGTGCAAACCCCTGGTTTAGATTTAAACCTTTTTTTAAATTCCATTTCATGAAAGTCACCATGGTAACAAGAAGTCCGTCTGCCGTTGCGGGTGACAGACATCCTGCAATGCCGACAGGTACGGCTGAACACAGCATGAGAATAGCAGTGTTTTATATGCACAGAAGCTGCAGAGAGGCGGCTGGTTTGTGCAGCTGGGACTTGTTTGAAAAGTGGCAAAACACTCTACTACTATTGGGGCTCTGCATGTTTGTGTTTGGTTTTATAGATTAAGTGCATTAATTATAGTTTTCCAAAGTTGTTTATGACCACGTTTTAAGGGCAAATTATAGGAGAGCTAATTAGAAATGAACTGAACTTCACAGACAAAGTTTAATTTTTCTTGTTTTGCCCCTTTCCGACATCCTCTCTAAATGTGCCAGAATGTCTCATTACAGCACTACTACACTTTAATTTTGTCGCTTTCCAGCATAACCTTTGTATGTCCAAAATGTAAGGAACTTGTTTTAAGTTTTGCCATCTTCTGTATTTTTTCCCAACTGCAATTTGAAAGGACTGTAGTCCAGGCATGAGCAGGACATCTTTCAATTATAATGAATTTAGCTCACTGACTATTTTACCAGTGCCCTAAATTGTCAACAAGTACTAAGATAATGACGCGGTTTTAAATAATAGCCATGGGCCTGTTGTTTTGAAACAAATAAAAGGCTAATTCCAATAAGAGGCGGAGAAAAAAAAACACACTATAAAAAAAGCTTGCAGGAAATTAGAAAAACAATGTTTGTCTCTAATTATAACTTTGAGGTGCAACACACAGCGTCATCAGCCACTATTGGAGAATTTTCATAGTCTTATGTTTGTCCTGGGTTTAAGCTGTGTAGTTGCAGATATCATCCATCCTTAAAGGATCATTTTTCAACCTGGACCCCATTTCCCAATGTTTTTGTGTTAAAGTGACTAATAGGAACAACAACTTCTGAAATTGGTCCAGTATTGAGCGAATATGCTACAGATGGCTGCCGCTCACTGGCTGCAATGTAATCCTATTGGGGCAATTTGGCACCAGTGTTAATTTTGGCAGCTATTTTAGATTTAGTTTTAAAACCAAAATACTTATTAGTTTTAATCACATTTTAGTCATTTTTATTCTTTATAGTTTTAGTCTAATTTTAGTCGACGACAACGATATTGCATGTTTGATATCACCGTGTTTAAAGACGTCGGTGCCGTCTCATCATCGTCTCGTCTTAGTCATGGAAACAAAGGTCGTCGATGAACATTTTTCGTCATAGTTTTCACTAAAAGTGCTTGTTTTTGTCATGACAGACTCTGATTGTTATTATAAGTGTCTGACATGAAGAGAAGTCTCGTTGTGAAATCTGGCGACTCATGGTTGAAACGTAGGGTGCCAGCTGGGCAGAGTTTGTTGTGTTGTTGAGTTTGTTGAGTGGAGTACAGAAAGCGCAGCTGAGTGTTATAAAAAAGATCTTCAATGTCATGGCTGAATATTTAGATGGTTTCCACAATGTTGATGAGGTCTTTGAATTTGATAGCCTCCCATATTTATTTGAGTCAGAGTATACGGATGAAGAGCTCGTACAAATTGAAGAGAGGATGAGGAGAGAGAGAGAGGGGAACAGACGGCGGAGGGTGAAGCAGCTGCTTCAAGGCCGTGAAGCTCGGGAGACTGATGGTGAGATATAATCTGATGATTTTCAGTAACGCACGACATCCTAATACACTGTACGTGTCTTCCGTGACTGCTCCCATTGCTTTAAAGACTCCTCAACCAGTGGTGCATCTCACCCTGCCCTCCCCTACATCATCCATAAATCACAGCGGCCGCCCAACGCCTTCATGTGGGTTAAGAGTGAGTCGAAAGCTGATTTTTATCTTACTTTATTGGCACAAATTTGATTGCTGGATTGTGTTTTGCAGTCAATATTTATTCGTCACAAACAGTCATGAGACGTGACGATAGAGTGAGCCACATACTGATTGAAAAACGTATTAATAACTCAGGCTGTTTGTGTTATTTTTCTTCAGACTGTCTCTTATTTGTGCCGCCAAGACCAAGTCCAATCAATCTCATTTGGTGTCTGGTTCGAGATATTATTGTAAATTGCACATCACATTTTATATGATTAAGAGCAGAAATACAACATTTCAACATGGATGAGGTCTTTGAATGCCATGTCCGTCCGTATTTATTTGAGCCAGCGATGTGCGTGTTGCTTCTATTCATCCTATTAGTCACTTAGACACAAAAACATGGGGAAATAGGGTCCAGGTTTAAAAAATACCAAAGTTACCCTGTAAGATGACGACACATGATGATTGTCTGAGCAGCACTCGCGTGCTAATATGCTGATGTATCATCATATAATCGTTAAAGTCATCAAACGCCTCCAAAAGCATTATCATTAAAGCTGTGTCAGCACTTTAACTTCATAGTCATTGTTTCAGTTTAAATCCAGTATGCTGGACTATAACAAAATCTACCCTTGAATCACAAAGACCTAGCCACTAATAATGAAGCTGAAAGACTCCACTTTATGAATGCACAAAGATAAGAGGGAAAGAGAAGGTCAAGAAACTGGAGTTACTAATTAGCTTTTTAAATCAGTCAGTGGTGTCTGATGGTGGCTCACGACAGCAGACGTTCTGATTGTGACTTTATTTTCCTGACACAGGAAGCAAAATCAATCCAGCAACAACATGTGTGTCAATAAAGGGAGACAAAGTTGCATTTCAGTTACATTCAAATTTACATTTGAGACGTTTAATACTATAAAAGATTAAGAATATTCTCTTGAAATACAAAGAAACCCAACAAAAAAACGAAAACCATCGTCTTATCAGTTGGATCCCTCCATAACCTCTTCATGACAGTCCACAACCATGTCTGCACATGTCTGATATGATGTGGTTTGTTTTCTTTAATCTACATGGTGTTATATAATCTTTGTGTAAAATTTTGACTTTCATTGGCAGTCATACTCCGGGGAGTTCACCAGGAAAGCTAATTAGCTAACATATACAGTATAGCTACAGTATAGTCTACTGTGACATGACTGAGGAAGATCAGCAGGGTGGCTGGCCTACCTACGGAGCAGTAAGATTACCTCTTTTTCACCTGAGGGCATTGACTCAGAAAGATCAGTACTTAAAACCAAGACTAATCTTATCTCACTTGTCCAAACGGATTACTTAGAGATCTGATTTTCAGTAACGCCCGACCTCCTGATATACTGTGCATGTCTTACATGACTGCTCCCGTTGCTTTAAAGATTCCTCAAGCAGTGGCACATCTCACCCAGCTCTCCCCTACGTCATCTATAAATCACAGCAAACACCCAACACCTTCAGGTGTTTTAGGAGGGAAATGAAAGCTGATTTCATCTCACTTTATTAGCACAGATTTGATTGCTGGATTGTGTTTGCAGTAAATATTTATTCGACACAGTCATAAGAAGCGACGATAGAGTGAGCCACATGCCGATTTAAAAACATATTAATAACTCAAGTTGTTTCATTTATTTTCCTTCAGGTTTTCCCCGCCTTATCTTTGCACATTCATAAAGTTGAGTCTTGTGTAAATATTTTCAACTGGAGCGGATGTGTCTTCAACATAATTTGTGCCACCTAGACCAAATCCAATCAATCTCACTCGGTGTCTGGTTTGAGATGTTTCTGTAAACTGCACATCGCATTTTATGTGATTGAGAGCAGCAATGCAACAAAACTGTAACTAGCTGGCAATTTAAGCCTCAGTGAGTTGGTTGAAAATGCCGTCTTCAGCTCACTCCTTAAAGAGAATCGTGGTCTGAAATGTAAACAATGGCTACATATATGATATTGTGCTAAAAAGCTGAGGCTAAAGCTATATTTCTATTGCAAAAAGTCAGCATCCTCGCTAGTTGATGATCTGGACATGGAAATAAAGGAACAGCATTGTTCTTGTATTGCAGGATAGAGCTAAAGATGAGGAATAATGTAAGATCTGATTACTGATCTCTGATCTGTTATTTTGTTCTAACTAGGGCTGTCGATCAATTAAAATATTTAATCGCGTGATTGTCTATAATTAATCGTGATTAATTGCAAATTAATTGCAATTATTTTTTTCATCTGTTCAAAATGTACCTGAAAGGGAGATTTGTCAAGTATTTAATACTTAAGTATGCTTGCTTTATGCAAATGTATGTATATATTTATTATTGTAAATAAATTAACAACACAAAACAATGACAAATATTGTCCAGAAACCCTCACAGGTACTGCATTTAGGATAAAAAAATATGATCAAATCATAACATGGCAAACTGCAGCCCAACAGGCAACAACAGCTGTCAGCGTGTCAGTGTGCTGACTTGACTATGACTTGCCCCAAACTGCATGTGATTATCATAAAGTGATCATGTCTGTAGGAAGACATTGACTCCTATCTTACAGGGACATTAAGGAAGTCTGAGAGTAAGTTTTTCCTAACGGGTGGTAGAAGAGTTGAGGCATTTGACATTTTCTCTTTTGAAGTATTGCACACACAGCAGGGTGTTTGTCTCCAGTGACATTGTAGACAGGATGCTAATCGCAGTGACTGCTTTACTCCCGAGGGCACTTCATGAGTTGTGAGTTTTCCAAACTGGCTGGAGATTGACTCAAAAATCCCTCGACCTCTGGCTGGATAGTGTTTGCAAAAGTCCTCTGAGCTGGTAGTTTCCCAGCAGTGAGAGGCAGCTAGAGTGCACACATAGGAGAGATGAAAATACAACGTTGATGGGGATCGGAGGGTTGTTTCATCTTCTAAACTTTTGTATTAACTTTCAATGTTTTTAGGGGGATGTTTCAACATTTTCAGTTGCTCAGAGTTGCGTGACGTGACGATATTTTGTTCCAAAACTATCAATTTATTTAGTATAATTATAGAATTTAATTAATTTTATTAACTTGAGCTCTTTATTGATAGGTGTTTGATAGTTTACCCTGGCGTGAGTGTGTCAGCCCATTACACCAAATGTGCGGCATTCACGCCTGCAATATTTGAAGTATGAAATCATTTACTTTAATCAATCCCTCTCGCTCATTTTGACATGTTTCATTCATCAAAATAAATGCCATACATGTGTGACCGATGCATTACCATGCAAGAGCCTTCAAGGACTCAAAGATTTATCTGCAATTTGTGAGCAACAATCTTTTGAGCGCAGTATGGCAGTGAAATGTGACTACCACCATTTTTCCATCTGCACATAAGCAAGGAACACAAATTGCTTTTATGAAACGGACTCATGAATAGAAGGGATAAGATACATTACTTTCCATGAGAAATTGTCTTCAGTCCACCAAGACCTTATAATACATATTAAAAAAAATAACATATGCCGTAAGGTCCAATTTACATGGGCATCCGATCGTTACGCCCACATGTGATTGTTGAACATGCTACATGGGCATTTTCCTGCAGCTACATCAGCCTCCACTCTTCTGGTTTCAGGCTTTCCACATGTGGGAGGCTGGATAGAACCTGGCTGCAGGGATTTTCTCCCACTCAGCCGAGATCATTAGTGAGGTCCAACACTTACGTTGGGTGATGAGGCCTGGCTCGCAGTCGGTGTTCCAGCTAATCCCAAAGGTGTTGGATGGGGTTGAGGTCAGGGCTCTCTGCAGGCCAGTCACGTTCTTCCAAGAAAAACTGGGAGAACCATTTCTTTATGGGACCTTACTTTGTGCTTTGGGGCATTGTCATGTTAAAATAGGAACAAGCCAAACACAAAGTTGGAAAACACTATTGTCTAAAATATCATTGTATGCTGAAGCATTGAGATTTCCCGTCATTGGAGCCGGGCCATATAGTGTATAGCAGAACAGATAATGGTAGCTGTTATTTAGAGCGTCTTTATCTCCTGTTAAGTGACACATTATGTGGGTGGGGTGTATCTATGAGAGGGATTTAAATGAAATCCTTTCTATTTGATTGGCTTGTTCAGATGTGGGTGTGACTTGGCAAATATGTCACATTACAGAGCTGTAGAAGACTGTTGGCCTCCACCCACACCTCTCTACCCCATGCTGTTAGATCGACAGGAGGAAGATGACAAAGAAATGGATATATTAGAGCACAACCACACTCTTTAAAAAATTAAACCTTACCCCTTACCCATAAGCTACCTATAAGATTTCTTGAAAAATATTCTTGGTTGCCAAAGACCCTGTAGGCGCTCCGTGTCTCAGACTGAGTGAATAAAGGATGACGACTGTAGGTCAGGATGTCCATGGCTTTTTTTCCTTGTTCTGCTCTCTTATATAAGTCCACTGCATTTACAATTTCCCATCGATTCCGACTTATTTGATTATTCTGAACAGCTCACTCCTGAACCTACAGTTCATGTAACCAAATCATGATGTAGAGCGAAGTGACTCTGGGGGATTGGTGATGAAGAGTAGTGGGATAAATGCACAGCAGGAATAAAGCCTGGATCCTGATTGACAAAGACATCGAGGTCGAGTTCAGCCGATACCAACTGACACTTCTTTCTCTCACCATCTGAAAGGCTGTTCGCTCAGGGCCACAGGTTCATCAGCATCACAAATTTTGTTTCTATCTATATCTGCTCACGCATGCATTTGGACACTGGAGCTCCAACCCCCATTTCTCAAATGCACCGTGTCCGTTTTGACGAACAAACGCACAGTTACAGGATGATTTAAAAACAAACGTAATGGACAGAAATACCTTCCGTCTGTTTTCTCTCCGATCATTGAAGAATAGAATAGACATCTTTATTGTTCACTTCAGTAATAGCCTGAGTGGGTCAAACATTTGGGATGAAAGTGCTAAAAATATTAACTATTAATGTAACATTAGTTTGAAGGAAGGTATTTCTGTCCGTTACATTTGTTTTGGGACTGTCAATCGATTAAAATATTGAATTGCAATTAATCGCACATTTTTTATCTGTTCAAAATGTACCTTAAAGGGAGATGTGTCAAGTATTTAATACTTTTATCAACATGGGAGTGTGAAAATATGCTTCTTTATGCAAATGTATGTATATATTTATTATTAGAAATCAATTAACAACAAAACAATGACAAATATTGTCCAGAAACCCTCACAGGTACTACATTTAGCATAAAACTTATGCTCAAATCATAACATGGCAAACTCAAGCCCAACAGGCAACAACAGCTGTCAGTGTGTCAGTGTGCTGACTTGACTATGACTTACCCCAAACTGCATGTGGTTATCATAAAGTGGGCATGTCTGTAAAGGGGAGACTCGTGGGTACCCAGAGAACCCATTTACATTCACATATCTTGAGGTCAGAGGTCAAGAAACCCCTTTGAATATGGCCATGCCATAGCGTAAGTTTGGAGCATTATTTAACCTCCTTCCAGACAAGCTAATGGATTCTTTAGGTTTTCAAGTTTCATATGATGCCAGTATCTTCACTCTAGCTTTATAACTGAGTCCGGTACAACTTAGATTAGTGGCGTGAAAACAAATTTGTGTTAACCCGTTATTATCATGTTAATTTTGACAGCCCTAGTTTGTTTTTAAAGTAGTGCCTGTTATCGTGCGTTTGCCTCTGCACTTTTTTTCAGCTGTATCGTCTCTGCCTTTTTCACTTTTCAATTGCTTACTCCAGAGACTTAGGAGTCCGCGTCATTTCCTGCTAGTTGTTTCAGCCCTTCTTCACTGTTGTGTTTTTAATAGTTTTTCAACAATGGAGCTCTATTGCACAGAGGAATAAGACATATCCGGCTTTGGATACACAGATAATACTTGTTCGTAGATCAATTCATTGTTGGTTTTGGTCTTTTCGTGGGATTTGTTGACAATAAGAAAAACATAGAATATCACTTGACGTGCTCTTTATAAACAGCAAGCTTTGGATACTTTTGGGATTTCTCCATAAGAAGCTTCAGTGTGCTCTCAAGCTTAAAAGACTAAATAATAACTAAATATACAATCGCCTGAGAGTTGATTTCCCTCAAACTTGGTCACATTGCCATCTGCCAGAAAGATAATATTTCCTACTAAATGAAGCTTGCTTTAGCATGCATACACAAACCCACATACCAAAAGGGAATTGCACTGTGCTCAAAACCATGTTTATTAAATCAGCGTTAACATTTTAATATATCAGGAAGCATTGTGGCTATATGAATAGTACATCATGATTGATTTTCTTTGCCTGTATTATGAGAAAATGCAAGTAGATCAGTTCACTGTAGTCTATTGAGTCAGTGCACTTTCTTCAGATCTTGAGAATCTGCAGTGAAAAAGGAAGCGACTCAAAATAACTTGATGCTGTTGTTGATATGATTAACATTGTAAAGCCTCTTTGAAAGCAGAGGTAAAATGTGCTACTAAGTAGCTTACAGGATCTTTGAAGTGCAGCTGCTTTCTCTGCATCTCACAAAATAATCACGATAGCACATGCAGGCTCATTTTTCATCCGAAGCCAAACTGGAAGGTGTGAAGTAGTGACTGCGGTGTTTGGATTTAATGGCTGCCCGGCTGCAACCCAGGTGATTTTACAGCTTATCTGACAGGAATCAAGAACTGCTGGGAACCTTTTGAAATGGAAATATGGATGTAAAAACCAGGAAGCCAACTAATAAATAAGAGCTGTTTCACATGAGACCCAGAAAGCCCCCTTTTCCCCTTGATACCTGCTCTCACCTCTTCTCCCCACAGTAGGATTATTCATCAATGTCTTCTTTAAAGTGCAGCTCGGATTAGACAAGCACATGTGCACAAAATAATAAGAAGAAAAGGCAATTTTTTGTGTCAAACTTCAAAGCTGTTTCACAATTTGCTGCACCGTTATATTTGAAATAATAATAATAATCAGTCTTGAATAAAGCTGGTTCCATAAGAAAATATAAACAAAATTATGCATCTGGCATTATAAAAAAAAAAGAAATTCAGAAGTGAGGCAGTTCAGAAGACGCCAGATAACACAAGTACGTCGTTCCATATTCAAGGAGTCGGGACGGCAAAGTCACGTTCACCTTTTGATTTTCGGTCTAGACTTTTGGGAGAAGCGACGTGTCCTTCCTTGAGGATTTAAGAGCCGAGAAACAGATCAGTTTCCCTGGATGTGTTTGTTTTCTCCTTACATGCTCCTGGGCAGTGACAGTGACTTGAAGCGGTATAAATTTAGCCGAGAGAAAGTCGTCCCCGTTGCTCTTTGTCATTTGCATCAACAGCCTGGATTCATGTCTGCCTCCCTCTCTTTTCCCTGTGAAATATGCTGATGACCTTACAATCACAGAGCTGCTGATGGGGTATGTGGCCTTACTCAGAAGGCCTTAGATTCTGTGGATGGATATGGAGTTTTCATTTGCAATGAATGGAGCTAAGACCACAGATAAGGTAATCAGTGCAAGGAGAGAGGACAGCATCTCTTCTTCTCCGTCGCCAACAATTTCTTGACATGTCATCAGTAGAGAGTCTCCACTTTTTAAACTGCTCGGAGTTCAGATATCCTCTGATTTGAAGTATATGCTCTCAAAGACACGACCAAGGATCCCTTATCTCAATGTTGCCAAAAGAGATTGTCTCCCCTGTGACGTGCTAAAACAAATATATCTGACCTTCATTCGTCCGATCCTTGAGTATGCAAGCCCAAAAGGCCTCTCCGGGGAGCTGGAAGAGGGTACATAAAGATGCTGCAGGATCATCGGCTTTCCGTCTGCCTCTGTTCCAGCACTGAGTAAAAGGCGCGATGAGGCCACTCTGTTCACCCTCACTAACATACTAAAGGATAGTTCATCGGCCCTGCACAGATTCCTGCCTGCAGCCTCAACACCCACTTACTCGCTTTGTCAGCGCAGGGGATTTGTAGTGCCCACGATTAGAACCAAACCACCATGAACTTTCCTTTTATTCCTTGCGCTCTTGAAGGGTTCTATAAATCACTGGTTCCCAACCTGGGGGTCCCGACCCCCACTGTGGATCTCCAAAGCTTCACGGGGGGTCCCGATGTCTTCTTCATTTTTAAAAAAATATATATATATATACAGTTGGCCTAAATGTCAGTATTTGATTCATTTCTGTGAAGAAATCTAAATGAAATAGTTATTTTTAAAGTTTGGATTATTATTTAAAACGTGTCTCACAGGATAAGGGCACGGTGACCTGAACTCATGCTGTATTCACACAGCCTCCCCTCTCTGCTATACAGCGTTGTCTGTTTTTGCTTTGTCATGTTTTTCTTGTGCAACATCAATGGACTACAACTGCATTTCGTTGTACAACACAGGGTTGTGTTGCAGAATGACAATAAATGATTCTTGAAAAATGATCATTTTACAAAAGCTGCTGCTATAGACAAAATATTTTTCTCTAAAGATACATTCACCCAACCAAAGTTTTCCAAGATCTTAAACTTTTTAGATGAAATTGAGCTTCTTGCAGAAAAAAACATGTTGTTGGTGTAAATGCATGGTGTCATCCATGACTCTGGAAACACAGTGGTGTGGTTTCCTCCTTAAAGGAAGAAGTAGTCAGATGTGAGAATTAATATGCTGCCTTTGTCCCACTCTGTTTGCCTTTGTAGTTTGTCCAAGTGATACTGCTCTTGACAGCAACATTTCGTCAGAAAACCCATTTTACTAACGGCCGATATGTGTTATGCCTGTGAAAGGGTAAGCGTTTTCATAATGTACAACTGTGGGTGATGAAGCTCTGCAACACTTTTTTTTGTTTGCAGAAAAAATATGAATGATAATCATGAAATGCTGCTGAATGTCAACGCTAATTGAGCTTTTTCCCAACCTTGCCCCGTAATAACTAATTGACATGCAACTAAGAACATGCACACACAGCGAGGTGTGTGACCCTGTTCCCTTAGAAAGTACTTTCATACACTACTAAGTTGTTTTCTAATTACAGTATGCAAATGTATTCATTTCCTGGATTATGTTCACTTGCAACTTTTTTGTTGTTGAGTAAATGAAGCGTTACATTTACTGTATGTATACCGCAACGGAGTCCCAGTGAGGTAGTTGAGGTGGATGGTGGGCATACAAAGAGCTGGATTTGACCCATCTGTTGTTTAGGCAACACAAGCACTTTGAGAAGATCGTGGTTACGGTTAGATGTAAATAATCATGTGATGTTTCATGATTCAAGTCACTGCAGACATTTCCTGTATTAAACCAAAAGTAATATCTTTCGCTAACCTGAACCAAGTGCTGTGAGTGCTTGAACATTACCATAAACAACAAATGGCAAACTAAGGGGGGGAGGGAGTATATCTGTTATTTTATAATCTACTCCATCAGGTTTTAGTGCAAAGCCGTGGCTCACCTGACTTTCACCTCACTTTTATCAAGCTCACTCTCCTCCAGCTCTTTCTGTAGAGTCTACCATCTTTCCTCTGTTTCTTTTTCTTTTCTATGCAGATTGTAGCATACATTAGCATGGTGTGTTGTTGAATGTCCCTTTCTTGTATAGCACTGGAACATGCAGCCAGCAGAGGGCGATTGTATAGAAGTCTATGAGAAAATGACCCTACTTCTCACTTGATTTATTACCTCAGTAAACATTGTAAACATGAGTTTATGGTCTTAATGGCTAGTTTCAAGTCTTCTTCAATACAGCATGATGTTCATTTAGTAAATGATGTTCCCGTCTAGAGTCAAATAGACCATAAAGCAGGGTATGCTTTAGGGCGTGGCTACCTTGTGATTGACAGGTCGCTACCACGGCGTTCTCCGGTCTGGGAGTTGTCTGTGTTTTCGTCTTAAAACTTTAACCCTTTCACAGTGTGATTTCAGTTCATGAGAGTTAATTATAACCTTTTGGTTGCCTAAAAAAAGAGTCTTATTCAGCATTCGGTTGTACTTATCTCCACCCTCTCGTGTCACTTCTGGTTGCAAAAAAGCAAGATGGTGACGACCATAAACCAAGATGCCGACGACTAAAATACCAAACTCGAGGCTTCAAAACTGTAGTCTAATGGGTGACGTCACAGTGACTACGTCCACTTCTTATACTGTATACAGTTTGCCTACGCCCCAAAGCAACCCAAAAAAGGAAGATAGACGTATCACAAAGAGAGCCTGACGATATCTGCGAAGTGTTTCAGAGAGGTGTTGGTAATAGTTAAGGCCGATATCGACCAAAAATCACATCTCTGTATTTTTAGGCAGAATATACAATATATTTTTCGGTATTTTCTATGAAGTGGGCTAAATGTTCAGTTGTAAGTCAAAGCAGCATGTGAGATGTCACAAGCACTTTTATTAAAACAGATGTCATATCATGGTTAAGCTATGATTGAGACAAATAATTGAGGGCTATTTGAGGAATCACACTATTTCCAACCATTTGTTGTTCTGGATTAACAGAAGGTGTTTTATCTATAGAATCTGTAGAGGTGTCTACGCCATTTGTGGCGTTTCTTTTCAAACAAACCACTTCTGATTGTGCAAGAAATGTAAAGCGTTACTGAGAACCAGCGGACATTTTCATGGAAATGTCTTCAACACATCTGATGCATCTGTTAAAAGCATCACGTGAAAGCTTTCATGTACTAATTATACAGTAGGTTGAATCACCTCTGAAAATAGACGAGGGACAGATGTACAGTTGAAGATCATTAACACTAAATATACCGTCTTTTCTCACTCCATTCCTTTGAGAATATATATATATTATCTCTTTCAGCTCTGTGATGCATTATAGAGGTGCTTTCACACGTTTCACACCCTCTTGATTTGATAGATGGTGAATATGGAGATGCAGTCCTGCTTCCTGCAGCTCTTGATTCTCTCAGGTGACTTTGTGTAATGTGGCTCATTCCAGCTGCAAAGCACAATCACAAATGCTGACAGTCGATAAGTTCATTTTAGTTTAAAGCACAGCTGTTTAATCTTTCTCACTTCTGGCCAGTCTTTGACACTGATCGTTTTAAGATAACAGGCAAAAAATATCTGCTGAGCTTTTACATTTTCTTGCAACATTTCAAAGTAAAGTGCAGGATCGGACTCAATGACAGGAATACCACAAAGTAAAGCACTAGGAATCACCATCACCATCATCATCCCCACATTTCTGATGTAGTTTCCACAACAATTTGTCATTTTAAAGCTTACAAAGGTAGTATTTTCTTGTATTTAAACTGCCAGATGTTGCTGTCATGTTGTAAACTCTTAGTAGTATTTCAGATATTGAAAACCAGAAAATAAAAATGAAACAACAGAAAATAAGAAATTGTCTGTAAGCACATTCTCTGCATGTTTTCTAAATCCAAGTCACTTCTTTACCCTTAAAAATGGCGCTGCTTTTATTCAGTAAAATACTAGAGTGGTTGGTTGTTTGTCATGTCAACTATCGTTTAATGTTTGTCATTTATATTTTTATTAATGTGATGTATTGAACAGCCAGGAAGGATTTTATTGTCCGTTCTGTTTTGTAGCTTCTGAACTAAATGTGGTTGTCTATACTGTATAGTGATGCTAATGGACAATTTGGCAACAGGCTACCATAGCCGTGAGGCACGGCGCTATCCCCCCTCAACCGTGAGCAGAAGGCTAAACTATTAGAGACATTTTCTCTCCATCTCTGAAACACTTAGTTTGTCGATACAGTCAGACTCTCTGTTTGATAAGTCTGTCTTCCTATTTGTGTTGCTATTGTTGTTTCCAATGCTGAAAAAGCACATTTTCCTGCAGGATATTCTGCCGTTGAATCAGGCTTTTACCGAAGGGACATGCACTCGCAACTGTATTTGTATAACAGCCAATAGGAACGCCCTCTCGCTGAAATGACCTGTGATTGGCAAAGTCTCCCATCACAGGCTAGATTTTTTAAATCCTGAAAACGGAGCCAAGAGGAGGGGCAGAAGTCTAGTTTTTTCTCAGACCACTTGAATTAATTTACACTTTGCAACTTTTCCACCTCAGCTGAGCGATATGTCGACTTCTTTTTTTAATTTCCAGCGTTTCTGTTCCGTTTTTTTAAATGCAAAAATGAATCACTTTAAATCACTGATGAAGGTCTCAGGACTGAAACTTTCTTACTTAAACAAGTTTAAGTGATCAGCAGTGTGTGGAAATCTTTAGTTCCTTCATGTATAAAATAGAAAACACTGGAGCAAAACAATTTAATAACCAATCCTGGCAAAATAGAAAGTAAAGACTCCACAAATAGTATTTAATGTGTGTATTTCTCAGCTTCATTAGATTAAAAGGAACCGGCCAGTGTAATAACCTGCAGTGAAAATCATCATTCAGTTCATTCAATTCCAGATTGTGTTCAGCAATTTGAATAAATCAGACCAGATGACGTCCTGCTGGATGCAGAAGAAGGGTGAAGTGACAGATTGGCTTTGTCACAGCCAGTCTGGTGAACAGGCTGACGCAGGTGGACTGAATTTTCCACACAAGGAAAACATGTGCACAGGCATTCGTTGTCACCCATTACATTACAGCTGAATGAATAAGAGCACTTTACCGCTTTGCGAGGGTGAGAGTATGTTTAATTTATTTGCCGCTTGCTAATCAGGTGTATGCGTGGTTCCCTGTTTTAATAGTCATCTTAAAAGATCTGTCAAGTCTATAAATTGTTCCCGTGTTGCACAACATCAATTCTAGTTAATTCATTCTACAAAGAGAATTGATGTCAGAGATTTATCACAGAAAAAAACAAGGATCTGACTCGAGGCCGAGCAAAAACTTTAGTTGCTTTCTTTAGAACGGCGAGACGTGTCCAAGAGGCAAGAATTTCAATAACTATGATAAACACATAGCATTTCCTCAACCGAAAGACTTTACTCTAAATTTGATACAATTGACGATAATGGTAGCAATACCCGTTAGAATGTATCCGAGAGAAAGGCATTTCAAGGCAAAATTACAATGAAATGGATTTTTTGCGCAGAGAAATGAAAGCTTAATCCGAGTGGAATTGAAAGAGACAGCGCTTCTCGGCGTGTTGCATTTCACATATGAGGGGACACTGATTTTCCAAAGGCCAGAACGTTATTGCCAGGCGAGTTTCCTCCCACGCCACATCCAGCACTTGAGACGTCGTTTAAAAGGCAACATTTAGAGGAGAATGTTGGCTTTTATCTGATTAGAGGGCCACACACAGGCTTTATGTAACAGAGAAACCACTGTTACATAAAAAATGAATTAAAGAGAGTGTGATATATGCTAAAAAGCTGCTAACTTCTCATCTACAAACAAGGATTTCTCCCAGGAGAGCGGTATGTGCTGTGTGTGAAGGGTCATAATGCTACATTGACGCACATCTGCAGCACTTTAATATTTAATTGTGCTTCTGCTGGACGACTCCGTCGGGGTGAAGCTTCCTCCGGCGCTCAGGAATCTGAGCAGTTTTATTTAAAGTTAGTCGCTCATGATGATGAGAGACCACCATTTCATCTCATTGGTTCAGTTTCATCATGGTTTGAGGCAGCGCTGTGTGGGCGTAAAGCTAAAGAAGTATTAGATGAAATGTGTCTGCCCTGGCACTAATGCTCTCTGAGTCACAGTCACTCACCAGGTGGATCAGTCAAACGTCTTTTTGGACTTGATTGGGCATGAAACCCTTATTTTAACTTAACTAAATCGTAACACTGAATCACAATACTTGTTGAATTGCAGTACTTAAAAATGACAGTTCAGTTGTCAATCAAACACATACCGTATATAATCTCCTGTCTCACACTCTGACACATCTCTGAAGACCCTTTTCTTCCTTTCAATATGCATTAAATTTGAAAATCACCTCGACCCGATTTGGCTGCAAAAAGGGATGACTCATTGTGGTTTCAAGGCATTATTATAGTAGGTATTAACATGCATAAAGGGGAAATAAAATTAAACAAAATAAAGAGACAAAAGACCAATAGACAGGAATAAAGTTCATGGTGTAGTTTCAGTGCAACAATCAATTGAACAAAAGCAAAAAATTGCAAAGTTTTTAGCGTTAATATAACATGTTTAGAGTTGGAGCGGACTTTCTAGAAGTTTGTTCCGGTTACTTTATGTGGATGTAAAATCTGATACACGGTGTTTTGTATGAATCACAGAGCAGCCTGTGATGACTTGAGTGGTCAGGAGATGCAACATAGAAACCTTTAAGTGCTTTAAAGACATATAATAATATCTTCTATGCAAACTCATCTGAAGAGTGGAGTAGAGAAGCATTATTGTCCTCAAAGAGCTATTCCTGTCATGAAACCATTACAGCTGAAAATAAGAGTGTTATTTATTCTAGTAATGTCACTGGAGGACAATGCAGCATGATGTGACCCACTCGTGTTTTACAATCTTTTGCCTCCAATGAAACTGTGGAAGTCCGCATGCACGTACATCTGTAGCTGAGGATAGTTTTGAACTACTTTAAAACCTCTCAGATTGATTCACTGTCATTCAGATCCAAACTGAATAGACGAAATGATTCAGTCCATCAGTTTGGCCAAGGCCACACAGTCCTCCAAACTGAGAGTAGAGAAAGATTGGAAAGTTTAAAATGTATCTGGATCCAGCATCAATAAACTCAAAGTGATACATAAGCATGCTGATTATTGGAGAGTACCTAAATCCTTACCAGGATGTTTTGTAAAAGGATCAAATGTTCTAAATTTCAAGTATGAGTTGTGGCTTTTTAAGACGAGACACCCCAGGTGAATAGGGTAAATTATTTAACTAATGATATCACCATGAAACTTCCACACTTAGTTTTTGTATTTCAAGTGAGGCATTATCTTATTAAATATGTGCTAATTTGCATTCATTTCCAGAACAGAAATGTGAACATGGGATGAAGTTAGGTTCAAAATATTTTTTTCATTTTGTTGACACATTGGAGTCAAAGGTTTTTACAGAGGGATTTGTTTTAATCACTCCATAAATTAGAAATGACTCTCAACAGTCATAAAAAAAATCTATTTTTGTCATGTTTTTAGGAATATAATGTTATAAATCAGGCTATGAATGATAAATGAACAAACCCCTCTGATGTTTTTCCAAAACCTAACCAGGTGGTTTTGTTGCCTAAACATAACTGCTACCGTTTCACTGTGACAACGTGGCGTGAAATGACACGAGAAAAAGCTTAAAATGTGTTATCATGACACGTGGAATGTCCTTAAAATGTCATGCTATTCATAGGACTTCCCATGAGATAAGGTTCGGGGATATAACTTGACATCTCCACCTTCCATTGAGACAGTGTTTGGGGGGCAGGCACCTTTCTGCTGACAGCAAAACATTTCTTAGCAGCAATAAATGCAACTTTATCCAATTTCCTTTCATAGAGATCACCAACATTAAAGTTGCCAAGTAGACAGATTGTCTAAATATTTAATGTACCAAATAAAATATTGGAAGATGAGAAGAAGAAAATAGTAGCAGGAGTGTTGGAAAAAAAGGAAAAACAGCACATATTTATGCAGCAGTGGCCGTTGCCTGTACTAAAAAACACCTCGAACCAAAATAATTTATTCATGTCATGCTTTCTCAAGTGCTCTATAAACTACTTTATTGTTCTCTGGATTATGACTTCACATTTTATGATGTTTCACAAAAATCTTTGAAACAACAAACACACAAGGCCAAGTGGAGGTAGTAAGTACTAAGGGCATAACATTCTTGACAGCTATTCAAATGAATCATATAAACTTAGTTATATGTGTAATTCACACCTCAGATTGAAGATTAGGGCACATTGTCCACATCTTTGTTTAAAAAAAACAAACATGTATAGTGTTGCGTGAAGAACTGCCATCATCAATCACTGTCCTGCAAAATTACAGAAACACTAACAAGACTTAAAGTGGCAGTAGGCAGTATATCTTTGCATAACCTTTCAGCTTATTGTAATTCAAGTGTTCCGAGAGAAAACTAGACTTCTGCACCTCGTCATGGCTCTGTTTTCAGGCTTTAAATATCTAGCCCGTGACGGAAGACTTTGGCCAATCACAGGTCATGTCAGAGAGAGAGCGTTCCTATTGAACATTCCTATTGGCTGTGCTCCGGCTGGTGGGCGGTGCTTGGTATTTCCTCAACTGTTATCAACATGGAAGCCGGGTCACAAACATTTTCATTTTACAGCTCAACAGTACACTCCAAGATGATTCTGACAACATTAGAGGCGAGAAATATGCATTACAGTGCAGAATATGGATTCATATTTGATCAGCGCTGCCTAGTTTGACCATTTGATCGGTGTTCGCGAGTGATTGACAGCCGCTCAGAGATGGCCGGCTCTAGCTCAGCTCTGATTGGTTGTTTTCCTCCGGTCTGTGGAATCTTGCAGATGTCGTTAGGAGCACCGGAGGACACAGAGGCACATGATTTTCTTGAGATTACTTGTCTCATGCACTACTGTCAGGTTATAGTGACTGTTTTATAAAACTAACTTTTTTTTAAATCATATTTGCTCCATTTGTACCCACTGCAGCTGTAATTCGATTCAACTGACATCATTCATCTTCATCTAACCACACGCTGTTGCTCATGTGTCCCGCAATCTCTCCTGTTTCTTTCATACTATACGATGAAGGCATAATGACAAAATGTATATAAAGAACAAAATAGATAAAGCTTCACAGTAATAAATTCCAGGCACGGAAGTTTGGAAACAAGAAATCACTTCACCTCTGTTGACCAACTATCCTGTAAATCCTTGGAGAAATGTACTGTACATCCTGGAGCAGTAAACATCTTATTTTTCTCCTTCTGATTGTGGAGCTGTAAACACTATATTTATTGTCCCTTCAGCTTCTAGGCTTATTTGCAGGTACAGACTGAATGTTATTTAACAGTGAACTGCAGCTAGAGAATGAATAAACAGTGAACTGAGGAGGGAGACGATGAACTATCACGTACGAAAGGCGCACAAGGAGCGAAGCAATTCTTTCGTTAGTTTTCCTGTTTTGAGAATGACCTGAAATGACAACAAACTTCTGCTTCCGAGCGTATCGGAGCACCAGGAGCGTTAAGAAAGCATCGTGCAGGTCTTCTTTCCCTCGTCCTCAGTTTGCCGTCTGGCAGTGGTGGAAGAAGTTTTCAGATCCTTTACTGAAGAAAAGTTGCTAATACCACTCTGTAAAAAATACTCCACTACAAGTAAAAGTCCTGATTCAGAATTTTACTGAAGTAAAAGTATGTTCCAGCAAAATGTACTTAAGGTATGAAAAGTGAAAGTAGTCATTGTCCTGTGGGAACCACGTATCTCGGAAAAACAGCCGTTTTCAGCTTTATGACGATGCATTTTCCAGCTGATCCAAGAGGCTTTCTTAACACGTAAACAGGGCTTTAATCAAGTCCAGGTTAATCAAGTCCAAGACCAGGTGCAGTCGAGTCAGAGTCAAGACCAACTCCAGAGCAAATCGAGTCCTGTTCAAGACCATAATAGGCAATAGTATCACTCTAATGTTAATAGGCTAGTGATTAATGAGTTAGGATGGACAGAAATAATCTATCTATAAACAATATCGATCTATCTTCTAACATCAATGCATAGAATTTAGGTTTGAGGACCATTATAGTCCAACGTTATATTCATAAACCTTGAATTTGATCCAATATTTGCTACCGACGTTTGTATCCCGGGGACCGGCCCCAATATGCCCACAAGCAAGGACATTTTCATTAAATTGGAATTTTCAAAATCTTTATTGAGATTATTGATGCAAATAGCATAGACTAGGACGAGGGTGTGCTGCAGAACATCTTAAAACAACTGATAGAGTTTAAACTCTGTTAAAACTGTAGTGTTTTCCCCTTTCTTCCTGGGTCACTGGCTATATGTGCAGTACACCAGTAGGCTATTTGGGGTGGGAGAGAGAGGATTGTTTTTTATCTGTTTATTATCATATGCAGTATATCTATCTATAACTTTCTTTGATCATAAAGCCCGAGACCGGACTCATAAAGGAACACTTCATCCTTCAGTTGAACACAAACTCCCCGCAAATTCCCCAAATCTGGAGATACATAGTTTTCACAGGAGAGGAAAGGTATGGGAAATTGTAATCTGAAAAGTAACTAAAGCTGTCAGACATATGTGGTGGAGAAGAAGTATACAACGGCATAAAATGTAAATACTCGAGTAAAGTACAAGTACCTTGAATTTGTAGTACAGAAGTTCAGTTCTTGAGTAAATGCACCCACCATCTGGGTTCACTGGGCGAGCTGGATATCTGTGCATCCAGCCACTCGGTCACAGCTGTGAAGGGTATCAACAGAAAAAAAAAAAAAAAGCTTTGTCGTGCTCAAGAGCCGTAACGCAGACAAAGTGGTTCAGGAGCAGAGAGAGGTTTCTCTACATCTGTCCCAGATCACATCACACCAACGTTCTCTATCAGACTGCAATGTGACGGTTGTGCTAACCAACAGAGGTGAAGTTATGTAACACTTCTCAGGGGCAGAGCTGCTCTGATCGGATTAGTTGAGCTAAATGCTGGTGGGAGCTGAGGGAATAGGATAGATTTTAGCCAAGTCATTTCTCTCGAGCTTGTTGGTAATTAACATCTTGAGGCCACATGAAGCTGTTTGTTAGTCTGAGCTGGTCTGCAGCAGAGAGGAGACCCTGGTAAAGTGCTGCTCTACCTGAAATGTATTTTTTGAGTTGAACGAGCCGAACAAAGTTGTCACTCGTCTGGCGATAGCAATGTGCTTTCCTCCGCTGTGACAAGAGTGTGTGGACGAAGCATTAAGTTATTCAATTTGACTCATTTACATTTTCAATGCGTTTCATAACGTTACTGCTCCACTGCTCGTTTAGTCGCCGTTACTGCAGAGCATCACCTCAGTAAGTCCGTAACTTGCCGCAAGTCGGTTCAGTTTATGCGGAAGTCTGTCCGCTACATTGGTCGCTATGGAAATGGCACACATAAAAATGTCCGCCGCTTTGACCATCCTACTGTGTTGATTTGAATGTCCGTCCTACTCCTATTCTGATCTATGACTATGAGGCTGTTGTGAGCTCCCAGCTGCTGTCTGTTTCACCAAAAACCTTACAGATGTCACTGATTAGATTACTGTTCTAAAATAAGTAGCAAATAAAAATGTACAAATACAATTAATGAAAATAAATTAATAAAACCTTTTTTTATTTAATCAGGAATATATAAAATATCTTGGTCCACACAGAGTTACAGGCAAACATAAGAATATTAAGAAATAATAGAAAATATAACAGAAAATTAAATACATATTTGATTATAAAATCATCAATAACTTTTCTTATTCAACCATGTAGCTCTCATATTTGACAACTTCATATTGCTGATAATATATATTTTGTAACTTTTTTCTACCTATGTATTCATGTATATATAAATGTATTATTATAAATCTTGAACACAACTATTCACTTCAAAAACCTGACAACTCCGTACTGATAGCAAGTGTTCAGTAACGCTCTGTGGTTTGTGTTGAAACAGGAGGACTTGGAGCATGACGACCACTGACTGCACCGTCTGTAAGGAGGACAGCGAGCTGCAGCCCCTCCACAACTGCCTCCACCCGTCACTCAAAACTCCACCTAAATGACCCTGGTACCGCCCCAAACGCCAGAAGAAAGTAGGAACTGCAGCATACTAACAGTGTTTCCCCTATATTTATATGCAGCAAAAAAGAGTTTGGGCATTCATTTTTAAGGTTACATTTCAAGTTTCTTTATTTATTATCACATGCACAACAATTAAAGCAAAGCTGTTGTTGGCAATGAAAATCTTGGACTCAGGTTCGCATCAACAATGCTCATTAAATATGTATATAAAAAGGAAAATCTAAGACATTAAATAGCACAAGTTACAATATAGGGCTAAAATAAATAGTAAATTAAAGGTACAGAGTATTTCAAATGCATAAACGGAATATAAACAGGATGTAGTATCTACAGTTTATGCCTAATGAGAAGTAATAAATATATATATATATACACAGAGGTGTAAAACACTAAGAGTATATGGAGCTAAAGTGACAGTGTGTTGGTAAGGTGTCAAGTGGTGAGCTCAGGAGTCTTATGGCCTCCGGGATGAAGCTGTCCTTGAGCCTGGTGGTACGGTATCGTCTGCCAGACAGCCGCAGGCAGAACAGTTTGTGGGTGGGGTGGTCAGGGTCCCTGATGATCCTGTTGGCTTTCTGTCCTGGTAATGTGCTGAGAAGTCTTCACCCTCTGTAGAGCCTTATGGTTGAGGGCGGTGCAGCTTCCATACCAGGCGGTGATGCAGCTGGTCAGGATACTCTCGATGGTGCACCTGTAGAAGCAGCAGAGTATCCTGGAGTCCACGTTGAACCTACAATTTAGGATTGAGAAAAACTGAAACTTCTTAAAAGATGCTTCAGATGTTTCTGAGGCATCAACACAGAGAAACATGGAGTCATGCTGACTTTAATATAAAGTATAAATCTGTGTTTTTGTTGTATATATTCCTATTTTAATTAACTACAATATCTGATCTTCAGGTCCTGAACATGTTGTGACAACAGACCTTTGTTCAGTCCTACGTTACACACAAGACGGGTAAGAACCAGTTGAATTCTCTATAGGAGTGTGTGTTGCGTTGTTCATACCTGTACCCATGAAGTGTGTATATGTGTGAGCAGTGAGGCAGTAGCAGAGATGACAGCTGCTGAGACGAAACACCGACCTGAAGAAAGACTGCGCTAACCCAGAAGAACAAAACAACAACACACTATACTGCGACTTTATCGCTTTTTCACATAATATACTAAGACTTTATCACTTTTTCACATAATATACTGCGACTTTATCACTTTTTTCAACATACTATACGATGACTTTTTACGACAGACTATACTATGACTTTTTTATCGACATACTTTACTATCACTTTTCTCAACATACTATGACTTTTTCTACCACGTTTTCGACATACTATAGTATGACTTTTATATCCCTTTTTTTGACATACTGTACTATGACTTTTTTGACATATTCTATGACTTTAAAAAAAAAAAGTGTGTCAAAGTATAGTATGTAGAAAAAAAGTGTTAAAGAAAGTCATAGTATAGCTGTTACGTGCCATTGTATGTTGTGTGTTTTACATTTTCCCTTTCCTGTGTCTCTTCAGGTGCTGCCCTTCCCTGCTGTGCAGCTGCAGTAACTGGAAGTACGCGGCTGCGCTCAATCAACAATCAGGGTGGGACAAATAAGAGACCGGGAAAGATGCGCAGACGTTGCCAGTGGGCCAAACGGCATGTTGCATGGTTGGCGTCTGTGCCGGAGGCGGAAGTGGTTTCCTCTAGGGAATTAAGTGTGTTTAATTTGTTTTTTTGTACACTTTCCATTTGTTGATAATAAATAATTACTCATTGTTTGCACACATCTGTTGCCCGTCTCTCCATCCTGGGTTTAAAAGTTGTTTTTACTCCCTTCATCCCTTGGACCCTGAATGTGGGAACGTAACAATAGTATGTCGAAAAAAGTAATGAAAAAGCCATATTATCATGTGTGAGAAAAAAGTGATAAAAAAGTCATAGTATAGTATGTCAGGAGAAGTCATGTTGAAAAAACTGATGAAAAAGTCATAGTAGTATGTCGTAAAAAGTCATCGTATAGTATGTCGAAAAAACTGATAAAAAAGTCATTGTATAGTATGTAAAAAACAGGTAATAAAAAAGTCATAGTATAGTATGTTGGAAAAAGGTGACAAAAACGTCAAAGTACAGTATGTCAAAAAAGTCATATTATAGTATGTTGAAAAAAGTGATAAAAAAGTCATAGTATAGTATGTAAAAAAAAAAGTCATATTAGAGTACGTTGAAAAAAGTGATAAAAAAACATTGTATAGTATGTAAAAAAAGGTAACAAAAAAATCATAGTATAGCACGTCAAAAAAAGTTAGTGTAGTATGTAAAAAAAAAGTGATAAAAGTCATAGTTTAGTATGTCAGAAGAAGTCATGTCGAAAAAAGTGAAAAAGTCATAGTAGTATGTCGTAAAAAGTCATCGTATAGTATGTCGAAAAAACTGATAAAAAGTCATAGTATAGCTCGTCGAAAAAAGTCATAAAAAACCATTGTATAGTATGTAAAAAAAGGTAACAAAAAAGTCGTAGTATAGTATGTCGAAAAAAAAGTGAAAAAAGTCAACAAGACATGGATT